>MJUU01038211.1:37959-61136 GCA_002080025.1 Modiolus philippinarum | reverse complement strand
TTTAAGAACTCGGATATTGTCAATATTGACAGTTATATCCAAAGCGAAAGTAGCATGGCTTTGTTTATATAAGTACTATTTTTGACTATGCCAGCAGCTGATTGGTCATTTAGTAGAGTCTTACCTTAATAGGTCATTAAATGTTTTAAAAGTTCAATTATTGGTCTTTATCATGTAGCTTAATCAATATCCAAATAGAAAACTCAAAATAAAGATGCTCTCTGCCACTTGAAAAACTTATATTCCTTATTTCAAATGCCTGGTACTTAAGTGTTTTCAGCACTTTGAAAAATTCAAGGTTCTGATAATGGTTCAACTTGGAAAATAGAGCTTGAAGGACTGTTTTACATACATCTGACTATCTTTGTGATACTTTATAGCAGATTGGTGCACTATACTATCATTAAATTACTTCTTACAAAGAAAGCAGTCATACAAATGGTGAAAATCTGGTCATTTTAAGCCCCTCCCCCCATTTGCAGCATGTGTTTCTGAGGTCAAATTCTGTCCATACAATTCACTCAAAATATATATAACTGATACCAAAGGATCATCATGAACAAAATAAAGGTAAAACAAACTCCAGAAAGTGAATAGAGGTTGTTCATAATATTCTGTTGTCCAACAAAATACAATAAATTGTAAAATTTGTTGAAAATTCAGTCTTTACTTATCATGGGGACAGTATGAAAGTGTATCCAAAATTTTTAAAACTGCATGCAGCTGCTAAATTCTTCCTGTTTTAGCTCACTAGTCTTATTCACTATGCCATTCAAAGCATCATTGTTGTGAAAAATATGAGTAGCTATGAATAAAATTGCAATTTATTGTAAAAACTGGATGTGAAATTAGTAAAAATCTCATATTTAAGCATGACGCAACATAAAATGGCACTCAGAATCAGCTTTGGAGCTTTTCAACTCTCAGATTTGTGTATAATAGATTCACTCAGTATGTATACTACAAATATAAATAACATTCAAGTTCAAAATATATATAATGTTGAAAAAAATTGGGATTTTATATGAGGCTGTATCGTTCGAGTTAGCGATTTATGTCGCAATATAAGAAAACATTAATTTTAACATTTTCAAGCATTTTCTGGATAAAATCATACCTTTTAATGCATATGTAACTCGCATTTCATCTATTCTAACTCATTCAGTGCATCTACATCCTTTTACCTTGGTAAAAGTATGACAGGGGCTTGTAAAATGGGAAATTCTTTAAATTTTGTAAAATATTACATAATATCTGAACAGGTCTGTAATTTGATACCAGTTGATCTTAGATGCAAAATATACCTTTATTTCCTGTAACCTAGACATATTTCACCAATTGAAACTTAAAAAGTCACTTACTGGCAAAAATTTTATTTCCCCTCAATTTTCGGCTTAAGGTCAGACTCCACTAAATATTTTCCATAGGCGGCCATTATAACGTTTTGTGAATTTTTATAATTACCTGAAGTTCACTTTATGCGGCGATATGATTTTCTCAAAGTGGCACGTCTGCCAAGTAACACATCCAAACGATGACCCAACTTTAAAGTCTAATAAGAAATTTCTATCGCCTCATTTAACTGGGGTATGCAAATGACCAATTTTCCCTTTCATATCCTTGGGCATACGTGTCATCATTGATGAGGCTTCAGTATTTTTCCCATGCAATGAGGCTGGCTGATTCAAAGTGTTTATCAATCCGGAAGTGTTTCATGATCACAAGAGCGTTTAAGAACTCGGATATTGTCAATATTGACAGTTATATCCAAAGCGAAAGTAGCATGGCTTTGTTTATATAAGTACTATTTTTGACTATGCCAGCAGCTGATTGGTCATTTAGTAGAGTCTTACCTTCATGCCTCTTCCTTTAATCTGCTCTTGTGAACTCTTTGTCACAGACACTGCAACCGTAGATCTGCTCCGCCTTCTACCCTTCGTTGCGGATTCCACCATTTGGTAATTCAACATGGGTAACTTCCATCTCTACGTCTTCTGTTAATCGAAACTGTTTGTTGGATTGTAGAACTCGTTCTGTTTCGTCTAATACTAGATTGCTGGACAGTTGGTTCACTTTCAAAAATGGTATCGTAATCGGAAAATCCAAATCTGGTGACTGTAGAATAATCTGGATCAGGTCTTCTGGTTTGGTTAACATGATAACTTCTTCAAAATAGCTTCAAATGGTTGATGTATCCTTAAAACTTCTTCTATACTACTAGCGTCGATATCTTTGAACCGGATTTGATACTGTGTAGATTTCGTTTGGAATCGTGGAATCATTGTCCGTTCTTTATTGACGATCGGAGAAAATAGTTCAGCGTTTCAAAGAAGAAGAGGACTATGATACTAAGTTCGGAAATATGCTGTAGATAAAAGACAGTGTGCTACAGTATTGGATTGTGATCCACCACCCAACGAAGATAACAACGACATACCAAGATATTTGAAATGGAGGAAGGGGTAATGCAGCCTATAACTAAACAGTTATAGCCAGTTACAAGCCTGCAGAAATGCAAAGTGACCCTTGTGAATATATTACAACAAATGATCTCAAATACTACAACAATAAAGTTAAAATAAAAGGTTTCGATTAGGTCACTAAATTGCATTATTCAAGAAGTTAAAATCCAGATGGACAAATATAATTAATCACATACCCCTAAATTTATATTTCACAAAGGTAGAATTCACATATAAAGTTTTTTAGAGCTGAGTTTAGTTAGTAGAGTTATAGCTAGTTAAGGTCAGAGGTAGGGGTTTTGGTTTGAAAAAACAGAGTCCGACATTATTAGGAAGTAGATTAACAGCTATGATATATGATAGTATTACATGTTGTCTATGGTTAGATGTTACTTTGGTAAACTACTTTCCTCAGAATAGTTAGTTATGGTTATAGGTAAGGTTATCATTATAATTCTAGTGTTATTGTTGGAAGTCACCATTGGGGTTAAAGTCTATAATTAGTATCATAATAGATCATTAGAAATCATTTAATCATATGATTAGTATTTGCCGTTAAAGTTGGGGCTAATGTTACGGTAAGGGTTTACATATGTTAAATAATGTAAAGGTTACAGACATCAGTTCATTAAATACATCAGATGGGTTACCGTTCGGTTTATTATACCAACATTAAAATAAAGGTTCATTAAGGTCATAGGTAGAGTGAGTTAGTTAGGTTCAAGTCTAGTACTTACGGTTAGAGCAGCGATATAATTAATAAGGGTTCAGTTTATGTACTTTTCAGCAACAAATTAAAGTTAAACCAATAATACTAACGTTACATCAATACTGAATTAACCCTCAAGTATAAACTCATTTACATATTACTTAGATATATTTTTATGGAAATAGTATTTTGGGGTAGAGTTCCAACTGGTTATAGTTCCATCAAATTACAGTTAACTAATAAAAGGAGATGTAGATTAATCATTCCGAAAGTAATCATTTCTGAAACAAAAAGTAGATTGAAAGTGTACAAAATGTGGACCAATCAAATTGCAGGAAATCCAACCAATCAGAAAACTCCATTTACAATGGATTGACCAATCAGAATACAGCAAAATCAACCAACCAGAAGCCGTCTAACAAAAGTTAACAACCAATCACAGCCATCGATAGGAATGATTTTGACTATATAAAGGCGCGATCAACCGGCTTCCTCAGTCGCCAGACTGACAATCTGCTGACCAGAAGTTAAAATGTTCGCTTGTGATAAATGCCAAAAGACATACGCCGAAAAGCGGAATTTACAACGACACGCAAAGAGCCACTCAGAGGAAAAACAAAAATACAGCTGTACCAAGTGTGAAAAACAGTTCGACCGAGAAGACAACAAAAGAAGGCATGAGGCTTCCCATGACTACACGTTAAGATGTGATGTATGTGGTCATTTTTTTAACGACAAATCTAGCCTCAAACGTCACCGTGCTATACACGGAAGACCAGGTGCCAAACCTATGAAGCTTTTGATGATGATGAACAGACCCAACACATTACAATCTGGAAAAGGGGATAAACCAACTACAAATCAACCTGAAAACAGCAAGGAAATACCAACCGACCCATCAGCCAAGAATGCTACCACACCTGCAACCAGTGAGGAACCTACCAAACCAGACATCTTGCCCGAAGATCGTGACACTCGACAGTTGTACCTAGAAAACTGGCCAAGCATTCTCACCGCACAACATACAGGAAGCCTTGTACAGGATCGATACAACTTCGTTTTGGACAACAGCTCTCTACCAAATGTCCCAGAGAAATTGTGGTAAATTTTTTATCAACAGACGTCAGCATTTAAAATTAATTTTTCTTTTGGCTTTATTTTGCGGAATTTAGAAACGGATGAATTGAGATACTATCATGCCAGCCAAAATAACACAAGATTTTCGGAAGTGCCAATGCTAATAAAAAATAAAGAAGATCTTCACCAGCTTATCGATGAAGTAGACCGACAAGATCTCCTGGAATACATGAGACAACAGAGACCTCACGCCAAATGAACAATACATCTTCTTACGAATATGACATTCTACATCAACAAAATCAAAACACACCCAATAGCTTAAATACAAATGGGATGGAGGGAGGGTAATGCGGCCTATCCTATCGGATAGCCAGTCACAAGCCTGGATAAACGCAGAGTGACCTCCAAAAAAAACGAGAAAAAAAAATAGTAATGGCATCCGCCTTAGTGGTCAGGTTGTTGAAAGGGGAAAATGACTATAGTTATTAAAAAAGTATAAAATTAACTAAAAAATAGGATTTAAAAAATGAAGAAAATAAGAAATAATTGAAAATAAATGAAAATAGTAGTCATGGGCCAGGTAAGAGGTTGGATAGAAGGGAGATAACTCCAATAGTTTGAGAAAATTTGATTCGAATTAGAAAAACAAGTGGATATAGAGTTATCATAGCAACTAAAGTTAGAGATAAAAGAGAGATAACTCCAATAGTTTAATAATATTAGAATAACAATCGAAAATAAATATAGAAGTATCATAGCAACTAGAAAGGAGATATCTTTAATAGTTTGAGACTATTAGAATAGCATTCGAAAATAAAATAGATAAATAAATAATTGTCTGATTAACTTAGTTTAGTGTTAGAGGTTGGATAAAAGGGGGGATAACTCAAATAATTTGAAAATGGAAAGTAACTATGAGGTATAGACAAAAAGTGCAAAAGAATGGTTAGGGTTAGTCGTGAACAAAGACAACAAAATCAGAAAACGAATGTATATGAATTCAGAGAACACAAAATAATGCATACAGAAAGTAAGAAAGTGTTGAAGATTAAGGTTAGGATAAGTGTAAGTATGAGTTGGATCATAGATAGGATAAGGGTTATATCATGGTTAAGGTTAGATAATGGTAAAGGTTATTGTTATATACATTAGGGTTAGGGTTATTACATAAGAGTTATAGTTATTACATAAGAGTTAAAGTTATATACATTAGGGTTAGTGTTATATACATTAGGATTACTGTTATTACATCAGGGTTACTGAAATATAAATTAGGGTTAAAGATATATACATAAGGGTTTTAGTTTTATACATTAGGGTTATAGTTATATACATAATAGTTACTGTTATATGCATTAGGGTTAGGGTTATTACATAAGGGTTATAGCTATATACATGGGATTAGTGTTATATACACAAGGGTTAGGTTATATACATAAGGGTTAGGTAACTGAAATATACATTAGGGGTATAGTTATATACATAAGTATTTTAGTTATATACATTAGGGTTAGGGTTATACATAAGGGTTAAACAAAAAGGTTAGGGTTTGGGGTTAGGATTAAAGCTAGTGGGAACTGGTTGAATCAGTAACACCTCATTTGCATATCTATCTAATTTGAATATTTAACTTAGGGCGAGACCCAAGCTTCAATAATGAAAACATGTTAGAGGACCAGACCAAAACAAAGGCGACACATGTGGCAAGGCCAAACTCGACAAATCCGAAGCCATAGAATATTCCAGTAAAACAATAGCTCCTTGACAAATCCGAAGCCAGAGAATATAGTATTAGCTCCTCGACAAATCCAAAGCCATAGAATATTCTATTAAAACAATAGCTCCTCGACAAATCCGAAGCCATAGAATATTCTATTAAAACAATAGCTCCTCGACAAATCCAAACCATACAATATAGTATTAAAACAATAGCTCCTCGACAAATCCGAAGCCATAGAATATTCTATTAAAACAATAGCTCCTCGACAAATCCGAAGCCATAGAATATACTATTAGAACAATAGCTCCTCGACAAATCCGAAGCCTTAGAATATACTATTAGCTCCTCGACAGATCCGAAGCCATGGAATAATAGTACATAAGCACCTGAATAAGCGAGACCAAAGCTAAAGGCAAGACACATATGGTGAAGCCAAAGGTCAATGACAAACTAAAGTACATCAGGTCCTCGACAGCTCCTTGACCATTCCGAAATGAGATATATAGTACAAGTATAGTGTCTCCTCGACCGCTCCTCGATCAGCTCCTCGACAAATCCGAACTGAACAGTACATATATACTACTGAGAAAATAAAAATAACATTGCAATTAAATGACGTTCCCGCAAAAATCCTGACTCGTTGTCTACGTTTGTCTTTTGTCTTATACGTGTTTTTCTTGTGTAGTTCCCTTGCAAATTGTTGCATGTAATTATAATTTTTAGCCATTGTAGATGTTTCCTGTTATCCATTTTTTAACATTGTGAATATGATGTTTACTTTTGTTTTAAACGTCATGTATTTTCTTTATAAATGCAATTTCCGAGCACACTTTGATACCCCAAAGTTCCAAAATAGAACAAGACTTACAGATCATCGTATGCTTGTTCACCAATTTGCTCGTCATTTTTATTGTTCTACATCTATACCATATACTGTATTCTTTCAAGAACACTCTTCCACGAAAGCTTAAAATTGGGAAAGCCTCTGGAAATGATTTTATTAGTCATCATTGTTAAAAAATACTTCCCGTTCTGTAGCTATCCCCTTATATATTATTTTCAATTATTCGCTTAGGTTTGGGAAATTTGCGTCATGTTGGAAACTGGCAAATGTTCTTGCATTATATAAAAAAAGGAGATAAATCAATTGTTTCCAATTATCGACTTACTGATTCAGTCGAATGTTATACGGATTTTCCTTACTGGTCTCTTTCTTTGATCGATTCTGACTTTTGTTGTCACTTTTATTTATTATCGACTTACTGAATGATAGTTCTCTTATGTACATGTATTCTTCAAACGATATTTCGGAAATAGAAACTAATTTGAACAGAGATCTTACTACTCTTGATAAATGGGCTGCAATTTGGTTGGTTAATTTTAATCCTCAAAGAACAGAAGTTATGCTATTTACATTTAGGAAAAATCAAGTACCAAATTTATTGTTTAAAGTACAAAATATTGAAATTGTCGATAATCATAAGCATCACGGTGTTACATTTTCTAATAACTGTAAATGGATAGTTCATAGTTCTCTAAAAGTGTATCTAAACAGTTATTTGTTTTGCGTAAATTGAAATACACACACTTTGTAGGAACAACCTTAACACTATTTACACTACATATATTCTACTCTTACTTGATATGGTTGTGAATGTTCCTCTCGTGATACGAATAAACTTGAACGCCTTCAATTGTGAGCATCAAGAATTGTTACAGGGCTACCGCGATTTGCCGGTAAAGAATATTTATTTTTTGAAACCGGTTGGGATACATTAGAAAACAGACGAAAACGACGTAAACTCAATTTGATGTTTAAAATAAATAACGATAAGAGTCCTTTCTATTTAAAAGAATGTCTACTTGAATATTCCAATAATGAAAATCTTCATAATATCAGGAATCGTAGTCAATATAGAATCCCATTTTTGTTTAATCATCTGAATATCTTTCAATTTTCTCGTCCTTTTCATGAAAGTCTTAATTTATACCTCATTGGATCAAGTTAGTGTAACAGTAGGAGGGTAAATGTTAATGGAAGGCAAGATATGTCTGAAGCTTTGAACCTTTATTCTGAGTGGCAAAAATTTTTTTTTAACTTTAAAAAAAAATACATAAGCCTTGCCTTGTCAGGTTTTTGAATTATTTTTATCTTCATTAGTACAACTGTGCATTCCTTGATCTTTTATTTCGTTTTGACCCTTTTTAACATGTTAAATTGCTGACACCAAGCGTCATACATAGAGTATTAGACATGTATTTTATTCACTTTACCGTCAGAAATGGACCCTATTTCACACGAAACATATCCTATAAATAACTAATGACCGCATTCTTTTTTCTGAATATTCATAAGTATATCTGTGTTATATTTTTATTGTTTTTTTAACAGTAAAGCAGTGAAATACAAGAACAAAATAAAGGAGAAATTGAACAGTGACTCACCACTAAGAACGTCAACGAGAGTTGTCGTAACTTTTGTAGTGACTGGAATTATTTTACTACAGGTAGAATTGAAGTGTTTGTCTTGAAATACAAAAAAAAAATAATACATGATGATTTCTTTTCCCTAAAGTTAATTTTTAGAGGTATTTCGTAAAGAGTATGTAATTTCATTTTTAGCTGTGAACAATACAGAATTAAATACGATCACAAAACATTGACTTGTGAAAAAATATTGCTTGATAGAATGCGTTCATGTAGAATATTGTTTACAACAAGCCATCCTCAAATGTCTGTAATTATACCTTTATTAGGTGTAAAAAACGCTTCGTATTGGTCACAAAATAATCCACAAGCAGTTGAAAATAATACTTTTTTGTTAACCTTAAAATCAATTAATATCAAGCTACCTGAGTAAATGTTGTTTTTTCTGAGACAACTTTGATAAAGTACGTCCAAATATATAACATTTACCACATCAAATAGGGCAGTAGTAGTAAGTCGGACATTGATGCTCATCTTCGTCCCTGACAAGTAGTTTGGTTTACAAAATGTATTCCGTCTAGTTCAGCATGTTCAGTATTGTATCGGATAATGTTAAAAATAATTTAGAATTAAAATTCCCTTTCTTCCCTAATATCAACTGGACATAAGGGTTTGAATACAATTGTAAAATAAGTGAGAACCGAACTGTCAATCCAAAACGAACAATCCAAGGACAATGGCAACATAAGAAACAACAAAGAAACAGAGACACATGAGCACGACACAGAAAAGAAAATTGAAGACACACACACACAGACACACACAAGTAGCTAAATACCGAAGTTACTGTGAATTTAATGAACAACACGGACCCAATAAAAAACAATGGGTGAGACAAGGTGAACCGATATAGTAAGCATCTCCTGCCTCTTATATGACACCAGCCGTGTTGATCATGTAAAGTCCGGTAGGGGAAACAACAATTTAGCTTTAAAGGGGAAGACCTGTTGTCATCTAGAAAACAGATATCCCAGATGATAATGATGTCGACCGTAAAACTTCTGGAAGGATGACTTCAAATTTTGGGTAGCATAGTCTTGTTTAAGTAGCCTATTTGTGAGCAACCGAAAGTTAAACTAAATTAGGAATGTAAATAAGAGCATGAAAAAAGATCAATTCATAAATTTATGGCTTAATAGATGGCTTTTTAGTCTACTGGTTTAGATGCATACACAATTGAAATGTATGTTTTCATTGAGTATTGAAATATTAATTCGCTGACACATAAATACAGTTTTCTTGTCAAGCATTGACAAATAGCCTGATATTGTAAGTTTCTTGATTTATGAATATGTTCTAATTATTGTACATCTTTCCAGTAAAAGTCATTTTTATTGCATTTTTAAACCAGTATTGTATTTTCTCATATTTTGTAGGTTGGGATAACTTTGTTTTACTCATATCGCCCTCTCAGAAATTTAGCAGTCAATAGTTTAAAAGATGCATTTAGAAATACAACTTTTTCATCACAGTTTAAAACATTTTACCATGTAATGGACGGTAAGTATAATGATGTTCAGTTTCAGTCTCATTAATTATTTATTACTTTACAAATACATTACAGTTAATTATATAATAATGTTGTGTTACATTGACTATGCGAAAATAAAAGCCAGGGTGATGGACAATAGTGTACGACCCATAGTCAATGCAAAACTATTTTTATACTGACTGTTGATTATTTTGAAAAGTTACATTGAGAAATAGTTTTTTTTCTGATCAAAAATTTTCACACAAAAATACTGTCAAAATGAAAAAACACAAATCTTAGCGCTGTAGCAGATGACTCTCTTTTCTTTGCGTAACTTCAACTGATGACAAGAAACTTGATTACGTGTTCACGCGTAGAAGTACCACCCACTTGTCGGTCAGATCAAAACTCCGCCTCCCGCACGTGATGATTGACGTAGAAAACAAAAGTCCTCGCAACAGCAGTGTTTATTATTGATATAATGCAGTCAAAGCTATTTCTTTTAAAAACTGTGCAAAAATAAAACCATTTTACTGCATATAGCTGCAAATGTTTCTTCAATATTCAAATGAAACATATAGAATTGCAACTGATATAAAATAGATCGACAGTTGTGTTGAACACTCAGAAAGGTTACTCGAACAAAATCGAATCGAATATTCTATGAAATGAATCACTAGAATTTTTTGACACTACAGACCAGATATAGAATAATATCATACTTCAGAAAGTGTATGGCAATTCCAATGAAGTACAAACAAGTATCCACAAGCTTTAATAATTAAAAATAAACTCTTACCACTCTTCGAACTCTTGATTCTTCTCTCTGAAAATGCAATAAGTAAATGTTTACAATTTTAGAACACAAAACATCTAAACACTTATATGAAAGAAAATCTGAAAAAAACACTGTCACTTCATGTTCCGTATAATTTCAAAATTATCATTGGCAATAGGGTAAAAAAAGTTCTGTTGGATTTTTCTTTATTTTTGTCTTTGATCACACAAATATTCGAAAACTGACTTCGGTTTTAGATGACCTGTCTTTCAGACCATATAACGCTACATTTGATAATAATTAATCTTCCAAATTATATATATTATATATTATTTTCAACATTTTCCAGTAAGCTTCTATGTATCCCTTGGAATGTCAACTCTTATAATGGTGGTCTATATCGTCCTGATTTACAAAAACTATCAACAAGATGTAAGAAAACTGTATAGCGGAGATTTCTCTTTTATACCAGCTAAAGTGCGAGAAGCTGATAAAAGGGAGTTTGTTGTGAGTATTTCAAACATGAAAGAGAAATGCGTTGTGCTCTTAATTTTCTGAAAGAAAGTTTTGCGATAGTGAATAGTTGTCCTGGCCTGAAGTATGTTCTCTTCAGTTCAAATAAAACATTATTTTCATTGTCATCGTTTTTATTTCATCCAAGTTACCTGTATAACAGCTTGTGTGATCAAATTAAGCATGATTTCAGCTAGAATAAAGGACTCTAAGATAATATTGTTGGTTTCTAAATAAGTTTGGTTGTGACTACATGCAAAAAAATAATCTTGTTTATTGTTCAACTTTAAGGAGGTTCGCTCCTCATGTTTGTGAATTTCTGTCAGATTTTCCTGAATTCTCTGGTTTAATCCATTTAAATGCATTATAATTTTTGGCTCATGGACCCCTTGCTTCTACCTATAATTTCATTTTATACATCTTAATGAGCATTCTGTAAAAAAAAATCATCAAATTTTATTTAGTCTGTCACATTCAATCACGGTCAGACCTTTCTTATGTTAATCCTATGAAAAATTCCGAGGAGTTCATTTTCCCGCCAAATTTTCAATCACTTATATCTCAAAAACGAGATCATCAACCTATCATTTTTTTCACTTAAAGTACTTCTTTCTTAATTTTCTAACAAAAAATCACATTTATTTGAAATCCTATTTATTTTCAAATGGAGTAGCGAACCCCCTTAAGAACAGAACAGAGGATTTGCCGAAGCGGAAAAGCGTTTTCGTTTTACATATGTGTAGATGTTATACATTCATAATGAAAAGCTTGCCGTGGCTTGTCTGAAAATAGAGAAATATTTGTTGGGAGTATTTTATTTAAGAACTTAAATCTATTTGATATATAATATACACTTTTTGTTGTTTAATGACTTGCGTATACGTGAATAAACAATTAGATATGGAGTAAGAGTAAATCGGAAAAAAAATTTTGACGAATATATGTTTAGGTTTCTGCAAATAAGAGCAGCATTTAAATATTGTTCTTCATCTAGAAGTCACTCCGGGTCTTTAATAAATACTCATACATTATAATAAGTTCAAAACGAGTAGCATTGGCTAGTGTGATATATACTTTGTATATGTCGAAAAACGTTTCAGCCATATTTTCTTACGCCCTAGGTAGCGATATCGTCAAAAACATACACATATCGAGCAAATTGCTCTTTAAAACACAGTTATCCGTATGAGTATACTTATATGGTCGACCTTTTTCTACCCCAACTTGCGAGTGGATGGTATATTGAAATACCCTTGTCCGTCTTCCGTTCGCAGTTCGTTTTCTCAGCTACTGCTATGTGGACTTATATAAATTTTGGTATTTGACTTTATATATAAGGGGAATGTGTCGTAAGCGATTTTTGTCACCTTACGGTATCAACTTCCTGTTTGGCGGGACTTAGCCATTTTTCCCTTTTTGATGTGTAAATAATACGACCGGGGTATACCAAGCACGACAGAGCGTGCAACCTTATGTTGCTTATGATCTTACCTCATTAAACTGCTTTATTAATCAATGCAAACTCTATCGGTTCGATAAAATGAATGAAATTTTGCACAATTTGGTTACTATAGAATACTGTAAATTAAGTAAATTATACTTTCACACCAACAACATGAACAAGCAGATTTCGATTCAGGGCATTTCGAACTATTCAGCTGTAACCTACTGGGTTACAGCTTATTGGGGCCGTGTTGTTCATCTGTATGTGTGTCTTCGTTTTTCTTTTTTGTCCCGTACTCAAGTGGTGTCCTTGTTTCTTAGTGTTTCCGATGTTGCCTTTGTCCATGGATTGTTCGTTCTTGACTGACGGTTTGGTTCTCACTTACTCTACTCTTTTTGGCCGATATCTTAAAAAAATCCGCGAACGCTCTTATATTCTGTCGCCATAAAAACACAAAAATACTCATTTGCCTAGAAGCTTTTTTGCTTGCACTAGTTTTCGCCATACGAGTCAGTCCTCATATTGTCTGACCATACACGGATGATCTGGGGATACATGTATATTTATAAATGCATGCCTTTATGCCTATAAACAAAGCCAAAAGCTTGTTCTCCAATTATCCATTTCTTCGGTAAGACGGTGTCAAAGCAACGATAATGACCAATCAGAACTTTATTTTTATGAAGCAACAAAGTTTTTATGACGAGGCCACAATGGAAAACATTCTTAAACCGGCAGGGACTTTCCATCTCATTGAAAATCAAATTTTATTGAAAACAAGCTACTTACATTCGATAAAATTGTACGAAGTCAGAACCATTGCAGTTTACTATTTTACCGATGGTTTTGAACCTACGCTGCCTTTTTTGTCCCTTAGATATCGACCTCTGACAGCTGTTCGGCAATTTTGTTTTTACCTTCATTCAAAGACTAGCGTTATATTTCATTCATTCGCTTCATTATAGAAAAGACAGAAAATTTTTACATTCATGAAAGATATCCCAATCTTTAATGAGTGGTTACTCCTTGAAACACGTGTACAGCATATCGAAATTTACTGTACTTTATTGCAACTTCGGTATTTTTTGTATTTTTCTTTGTCCGTTCGTATATAAGAAGTTAAAAAAAGAGAAAAAATAAAACATCTTTTTTATCAATGTGTTGTATTTTTGCATTGGATATGCTGAAATTGTGCAAAAAATTAGTTACACATTGTTATATATTGCATTCAAAAAATACGAAAAAGGAGGTATTTCCGATGTATGATTTGTATATGTTATCGGGCTTTTGACAGCTATGTACTGGAAAGTATCATGCCGTGGGCCAGAGGGGCTGAGTGAACGTACCTATTGATGCCCAAGCTTCATATTCCTGTGAGCGTGATTACATTTTACAATACGTCAGTTGTCAAAAGCCCGATAACTTGTTTATCATCCTTTATTTTTTACTATAGATTTGTAGTTATTTAGCTGGTGTTTCAAATTTTCACAAAGTAACAAGGGAAATACGACTCGTTTTATTCTCGTTTTTTTGTTTTTGTGGTTTTTTTGGGGTTTTTTTGTTGTTATTTTAGCAATTATAAGCTTTAGAAAACTTGTTTTGTAGTTTTTTTAATTATTTTATCAGTGAAGGTTTTTTAACGGATGAATATTATGACCTTTTCGAAATAATTACGATTTTGAATATTACAGCATCGTTTGGTTGTTATAATATTCTATCGATCCTTGCAGCTTTTATGACGTCATAATACGAAAACATGGATGCTCTGCAAGATATTAACTTAATCAAAAAGATTAAATGTAAAGGATATTTATTTCTATCCGTTTGATTTCGTGTGAGATTTTCCTTTGAAACTCTGGGAGAATCTCCTGATATATCCAGGTCAACTTCTGATAAATCCGGTTCAACCGGATACCGGTTTTAAGGAAGTATTCTGTAGGCTTATATAACCATAGGGAAGGTATAAGGAAAATTTGACGTTATGTAAATTGCCAAAATGTAATATGAGATTTATTAAGTAATGTTAGCAAGATAAAATACTGTCATTGTAGTATAAAAATTGCAGATTTATTTAGAAATGTGTACAAATTAATATTCCATATTGAAAAGAAACAAGATATTATTGCTACAAAATGCAATCATTGCAATTGTCAGAGCAAAAATAAAATTGTTGTAACCTCCATATGGAAATAAGCTAAGTGTTTCAGCCGACAATTCTTACATATTAAGTTATAGATGAGTTTTAAAACGGTATATCCAGCAAAATTATGAAAAACTGTAATTGTTTACGCTTGTTACAATTTGTATTCTGATTTCATATAAAATATACTTTTGATTATCTGATTATTGTTCTCGTAATGGAGAAATACGTTACAAAGCATCATCACGTTACCTCTTACATTCAGTGCTGTCTTTGAAGGTTTCAACGTCATTAATTAGAAACGAAATTTATCTTTTCACACATTTGTTGCTGTTTTAGAACTGGAGGAGAAATAAATATGTGTTATTTGAATGAGTTAGTCAATTTTTTGCTGTCCGTCACAGACCATGATGATGAAAAGCATAAAATGGAAATATTTGCACTAGATTTATGTCCGACACTTTGATTCGATCATGTACAGATAAACCCTTTATTGCACTTAGTGTACATATGAAAACACCTACAACCTACCATAACTTATCTGAATTTAGTATGATGGGCTTAAAACTGCAAGTAAATTTTCTTTCAGGCGAAAAGTCTTCGGTATTCAGGAACTCAAATTGCTTACATGTTTTGGTGTAAGTATCAGAAATTTAGATAATATTTATTATAAAGTCGTGTTTTTGTATTTTTTTGTGATATCACCATTTGAAATCACGAAGTGTGAAATCGTTTCAATGACAGTAATGGACATAGCTTTCCTCGAGCTGACGAAAAAAATGTGAAGTGGCTGACATTTAGATTATATATTAGGAAATTTGTGAAGTACATGATTATATAATCGATCAGTGATGTGTTAAAACCGTGAAAAAAATTGTTACACGAAAACGTTTACCTTGAAAGTAAAATTTCGTCATTGTCCAATTTTAATATTAAATGTTTAACCAACAGCAAAGTTTTTCCCTATTACGCAGTTATTCCGTGACCTTAATGTTTTAACAACACTGTACTGGTATGTGTAATGTCTTTCTATAACATGCTATTTTTTGTAACTGCGTTAATTTCTATTCAATAACCTTAATGTTTCCAAGTTATTTTAATTGTCTTGAATTTTCAGTCTTTATTTACTTCAATGCATAATATCATACCATCATGTCTTCATCTTGAAATATATCAATAGATTTTGTTGTTTTGTTTTTCTACATTATATCAAAGAACACTAAAAACGTATTATGGGTTAATTAGTTTAAAATCAAATTCTCATGGGTATGATGAAAATTTATTAAGATATCGCTAAAACATTTGCCATTTAAGTAATGAAAGCATTATAGTTTTACTTTGCTGAAATATGATTTTAAAGTATACGCAAATTTCTATCAGAATAATGCTTCAATATTTAAAATGAATACTCCAATTTCCTTTTATGTGTTTTACTGTAATATATCAGTGGTTATGTTAATTGAATAAAATGTGTTTTTGTATGTTCCCGCCGTTAGGCGACTGGGGCATTAAGTTTTACCCTTGTCCGTCCGTACGTCCGTACATAAGTTCGACATCTTAGTCAAGGATTTCTCAGCTTGTGAATGCAGGAATGTTATGAAGCTTTGGTGTGATGAGTTGTACCGTGTCTCCCCGTTTCAAGTCCGTCACACATCTACTTTCTGTTTATCGATATTTCTATATGATGGGGGCATCCGTGTCCCATGGACACATTTTTTTTTCATTTCATAAAACGTTTTATTGCAATTTCGATATGTTCATATAATAAATACTTTACAAAAATGAGTATACGCACATCTTTTTGATACAAATGTTTACATATATTTTCAGGTTATATCATTTTGTTCGTCTCGCTATTTCTAATCTGCATTTTACTGGCTTATTTGGTAGTCCTGCCCTTGATGGAAAAGGTACCGGGTTTATTCTTAAGTCCTGTGAAGGCTTTGATGTAAGTATTTGTGCTTTGGTGATGACATTTAAGATCACAGGATTATATACAATGTTCAGATATTACTTGCTTCATTTGAAAATTTGGCTTCATGCTTTTTCCCGGTATATTCTCATACATGTAAATCAGTAAATTCGAAATACATTTAGTGGCATAAGAAAATGATTAGAATCGGTATATTGGGCAACTGCGGTCAGTTTTTAATTTTGGTTATACCAAACGTTTGGGTTTTGCTAAACATTGCAGTAATGATTCCCAGAAAAAATATACTGGTCTGGAAGTCATCGTCCTGCAAGACTTTGTCCTTGACAGCATATTGTAAAGCATATGTCCTTAGCTAGCTGTCAGTTAAAGCGAGCATTTGTCAGGATGGTAACCGTGTGTATTGTATTCATGTTTTATGTACTTCATTGTAAAGGAGCTCGTCTTGATAAGTTGGACTTTTTTAGTTTGATTGTTACTGTGAGTCTTTTTGTGTATTTATTTTTAACCATTCACCATACATAGGGGGGGGGGGGGTTGCATCCAAGAAAACAAGTTTCACCCCACCGCAAATTTTGTGCCTGTCCCAAGTTAGGAATATGTTGGTCATAGGTTTGTCCTTGTCCTCTTATAAAATTTAAGTTTCTTGATATTCGGGTCATTTGATGTGATTTGTTCGCTTTTATACATTTTTGAGGGCCATTTAGGGCTTTCTATATGGTGTGAGGTTCATTACTGTGTTGAAAACCGCACGGCGACCCCTAAATGCTTTGTTTTGGGTCGTTTTAACCTGGAGATGGGGTGTTGTCTCCTTGACATTTACCCAAATTCCTTTCTTTTCATAGTTGCGAATTTGCGGGAGAATTTCCTGCTGACAATAAGGATATCATACTTCCCAAATCTTGACAATAGTTCATCTTATCAACAACGTCAGTAGAATACCGAAGGACCAAAGGAATGGTATATACAAAGACATGGCCAAACGAGAACACAGAAAGCAATGACGTTAGATAGCTACAAAGCAAAGAAATAAAAAAAAACCACAGGATTAAAAATCAAGGCACCAACAGTGTAAACTCCCATGAAATTGTGAGTGACATAAGGGGCTCTGGAAGGGTAAGCATGTCCTGTCAACATGATTAAAAAGTAGCAAGCCGCATAAAAAGGCAAGTTAATGAATGAAAAACTAAACAAATTTACTTGACTTAAAAACTGATAAAAAAAGCGAAGAAACCATAAACATATATTGTACTCTTTATAGGTAAAATAGATATACAAATACATAGTTTCATAATCGAAAAAAAAACTTTCATTGTTTATTTAAGACTGGAGTTGCGATTCTTAAAATATTGGAATACAGTAACTGTTATCACGTTATTGATCAATCTGTATCGTACAGATGACTTTTCAGTTTCTACTTTCAATTTACAATATCGAGACAAAATCAACATCTCTTGTCATGTAAACATCTTGATCCCATTTCTGTGAGAACGTGTAATTGTTTATAACAGAAAGTAAAATTTAAGAATTAAAAAAGTTTGGCAAGCCTCACATTTACAATTTTAAATTTTAACTATCTGTAGTAGATGAAATGTGATAATGAACGTGATGTTTTGTACTTATCATTTAATAATTGATATACCTGAATTACCTTATTCATTGATTTCAGTTAAAAGCTATATATTTTACATTTTTCAGACCTTTATTTCTAGCAAGATTTCTATTTGAAAAACTGCAGGTGTTTATTTGTGGTCGTTTCTTCTTACAAAAACGTGTATCTGAAAGTGATAAAAAATCGGATAGACATGTGTTGGCATTACGAAATAGGTGAGCTTTCCTTCGCCAGAAAGTTGTAGATAGTTTTCTATAAAAAAAGAAAAAAAACTACATCATAACATGAAAAAAAACACAAATATTTGAAACAAAATAAAAGTAACAATTACAGACAAAAAAAAGTAATAGAATTTTAAAGACTTAATTTTTTTATTTAAAGGTACATTTTTATGGACTTCCGTTTCGTAAACATGGAAGTAACTTACTTCAGTGTATACATAACTAACTCCAAAGTAACTGTAAATTTAGTTTCTGTGGATTTCAACATGTTATGTCTCATAAGGGCCGATCAAATCAACATTGGAAAGACTCTAAACAAAAGGTAATGGAGAAAAATTTCTAATAATATGTAATAGGATAACAAAAATTGTAAAACCAAGCTTTGCATGGACATAATCCTGAAATTTAGATATTTAAAGTATAAAAAACGATGCAATGATGTTTTCGTTCTGATCCCTCTAAACAATTCGAAAATCTATACTAAACACATTGCTCATTGTTCAATTTGATATCGAGTTATGTCTTCTTTGTGATAGTTTTGTATTATTTACATATTTTACAGAAAGATGTTCAGCGTGTTCACATACTTCATGTTTTTCTTTCACGTGATAATTGGATTTATTGGTTGTTTAGGAAGAATTCTGAAAGGAGCAATTATTGGTATACTTACTGTTGCTCGCATCGACCACAGCCTTTTACCAAGTGGTTACGAGCAATTAGACCAAGGTAATGAACATCACTCATTATAGTACCTATATCCTCAAGGAAGATTGACCACTAATACATCGTGGATTACATTTACTCATCTGGTGAATATGACTCGGATGCAGAATTGACAGATCTGTATGCCCAACAGTTCACTGGGTCTTTCCATTGTGAAGTCATAATTGATCGACTTATATATATTAAACGTCATATTTTATATTTGCAGGGAATTAGCTCCTTTTTCGGTACATTACTTTTTTGGTAATTCCATAAAATATTTCTTTTAATCATGCAATTATCTTGAAATTGTTAAACGTAAGCTGAAAAACTAATGGTATCTCTTTAAGAATATCTAAAAATAAGATAGATCTGTTTCGAAGTTATTTCATAAAGTTATCAGATTTCCCTTAATACTCTTTGTTCATATTGCTATGAAAACCAGACTTTCCTTGTTTGCAAAGCCAGATAACAGACAATGATTATCGGAGAATATGATTTTTATATTATCTTTTGAAAATACAGGACTATNTAGTCTACCTGTATTGGGTTTTATTCGCGTGTTTATGATACTATAGGGAAACGGGATAGAGAAAGGGGAGGTTTGGGTACCCATAAACTGGTTTAACCCTACCACTGGCTTTTGCTGGTGCCGGTGCCAAGTCAGGCTATCCCGAGTTCCTATCGTTATTTATGTTTGTCTCTTGTTTTCATTATTGTTTTTCTGGTGCAGTTTGCTTGTAGATTGTGGCATGAGATTGTAGTTCCTGGCCATTGTAGGTGTTTGCTGTTTTCCTGTTTTTGTAATTATCTTGAAATTGTTAAACGTAAGCTGAAAAACTAATGATATCTCTTTAAAAATATCTAAAAATAAGATAGATCTGTTTCCAAGTTATTTCATAAAGAGTGAACAGAAACCAAGTTATCAGATCTCCCTTAATACTCTTTGTTCATATTGCTATGAAAACCAGACTTTCCTTGTTTGCAAAGCCAGATAACAGACAATGATTATCGGAGAATATGATTTTTATATTATCTTTTGAAAATACAGGACTATAAAGGAATACAAAATATCTTTATCTGAAATTTGATTACGCTCGATATACCTTTAAGATGTGTATTGCCCTTCACATATTTCTTATAGGCGAGAAAATTTTCCAAAAGTCGTTAAGTTTTCGGTTTCAATGCACTTACCTAACAAATAGCTGATTTCTTTTTAGTTCGCTCCAACGAAGTTGAGGGGAACTATTGGAGTACCCCCGACGTTTGCGTCTACGTCTACGTGTGCGTCCACATCTGGGCATATATCTATGCATGGCAGGATCATCAAACTATGCATGCATGTGCATCTTGGGTTGACTGACAGCCTCCAAATTGGCTCTCTCTGACCTATATTTTACGCTTGATTGACAAGTTTAGATCTCAGTCACTTTGCATGTAGGATCATGTAACCTTGCATATGCATGCAACTCTGATCGTAGGTCAGCATTCAGGCAAAATTAGGTCATTGTGACCTATTTTTTACTCTTGATTTATTTACATTCAAGTTTTTGGACGAGTTCAGATCTCAGTCACTATACATGGTAGGATCATGTTACCTTGCATATGCATGCAAATCTGATGGTACATCAGCATCCAGGCAAAATTCGGTCACTCAGTCACAATACATGGTAGGACCATGTAACCTTGCAAAAGCATGCATCTCTGATAGTAGGTCAGCTTCAAGGCAAAATCAGGTCACTTTGATCTATATTTAAGTCATGTTTGATTTACATTTAAGTTTTCGGACGGGTTCAGATCTCAGTCATTATACATGGTGAATCATGTTACCTTGCTTCTGCATGCAACTCTGATGGTAGGTCAATATCCAGGCAAAATTTTGTTACCGTGACTATGTGCCATAACGAGGCGAACTCTTTAACCGTTGATTACCTATGTTTTATAAATTTTAGATGAGTGTTGTCCCGATTTTAAAGAAATAATACGATGCATTTTTTAGTTGTTATAAAAAATGCAATTCATCACAGGTAAAAATCACAGTATGCTTTAAGAGCAGAGTCTAAACAGCAAAATCCGCATGAGAACTACTGAATTGATTTAATTCAAATATGGAATGAATGATACTTGAGAGGTTGTACACAATTTGTTTCTCTGGTGCCGATCCGTCTTCCAATATGGCTGCCATAGGTGAAGACTGTTTAAAATTCGACCCTTTGGAAAAGGCATACAAAGATCTTTTACCGGACTGCTGAATGGGTTTAATCGAAACATTACAAGAATGATTCTTAGGAGATGCTGACCAAGTGCTGTTACTTTGGTGCCGATCTGTCATCTTACTTGGCCGCCAGCGTTGAACTTTGGATTATATTGGGATTACTTACAAAGATGTTCTATGTAACTACTGAATCGAGTTAAACAAAACATGACATAAATGATACATGTGGGGTGATGACAAATTGTTGTTACTTTGGTGCTGATAAGTTATCCTACATGCAATGAACTTAGTTTACCAGTGAACCCAGGGGGAAATGCGTACAAAAGGTGTTCTTCTACAGAACGGCTAACTTGATATACAGCAAACATGGCATGAATGATTCGTATTAGGTGCTTACTAAGTGTTGTTACTTTGGTGCTGATCTGTCATCCACTTGACCATCAGCCAAAAAAAAATATTTTACATCGAAACTTAAGGAATATTGCATACAAAGGTCATGTGATAGAGAACAACAGAATTTATTTAAACAAATACGGGTATAAACGTAATTTATAAGGTGCTGATCAAGTGTTAATTGGTACTTATGTGCCAAACCGTTATCCAACATTGCTGCCAGCGGTAAACTTAGTAAAACATTGAACCCCTATGGGAAATGTATACAAAGATCTTCTAAAGAATCAATGACAGAATTGATTTAACATGGCTTTAACGTTACGTTTGAGGTGCTGATCAGGTACTGTTACTTTGGTACCATTTCCTCATCTAGCAGAAAACGGTGAACATTGAAAAATTGCTACAACGATACAAACAATACAAAACGCATGGGTTATACATACAGACGTTTTCAAGGAAAACAAAGAAAAGTAACATCATTAAACACGAAGTCGCAAAGATAAAAAGTTTAAGTAGTTGAATTCTCACATTTTCCGGAATTTCCATGGGTGTTTTGTAATGTATTTGGCCCGAATTTCTTTACTTTGTTACAATTACAGATTCATTTCACGCTATAATTACTTTGATTTATCAGTTTCCTTTACTAAAGTTACATTCATTCATATCATTGTTCCATGTGATATGGTAAAATAAGCACATTCTATATAATATATATGAAAAAGAAAGGAAATGGGGTAAATGTCGAGGAGATAACATCCCATATCCAGGTTAAATCACCCAAAACATAGCATCTGGGGGTCACCGTACGGTCTTCAAAACAGTGAGGAACCTCACACCATATAACAAGCCCTAAATGGCCCCAAAAGGTAAAAAAGTGAATAAATCAGTGGAAACAAACCACATCCAATAACCCAAATATCAAGAAACTAAAATTTTATAAGAAGACAAGGACAAGCCATTGAACAACATATTCCTGACTTCGGATAGGCGCAAAAATTGCGACGGGGTTAAACTCGTTTTCTTGGATCCAAACCCTCCTATGTGTGGTGAATGGCTAAAAAATATATACACAAAAAGATTCACAGTAAAAATCAAACTAGAAAAAAGTCCAACTTATCATGACTAGTACCCTTACAATGAAGTACATAAAACATGCAGACAATACAGACAATATGTTATTTTTACATATCAAGTGTGTCTTTCTATTTCATCGACAAAGCCTCTGCAAGCACCCCATTGTACACGTTTGGTTTTTTCGGTACAGTTTATGTCGCTCTTTTTAGGTAATATTTTTGTTGTT
>MJUU01038211.1:24188-34713 GCA_002080025.1 Modiolus philippinarum | reverse complement strand
GNTTTCATTAAAATTTACGTCTGAGTTCATTTCACAGTAATTTTAAATGATGAGATTATATAACCTTGTATATACATGCACTATGAGGTATGAGGAAAAGTTCAATGTTGCTTACTTCAAAATGAATAACAAGAAAAGTATTGAGCATTGCTTGTTTCATTATGTGTTTCTAGAGACTTTGTCGCATGTGCATTTACTCTTTATCATTTAATCAATAATGTAGAATTGTAGGACAGTATTTGGAAAAGGTAGACTGTGATGAACCATTTCTTCTGACATTCAAGATTACAATTCTGATCATACCTCGGTAATTGTGGTTTTTGGGATGATCGAACATTATGCAGGTGTTTTTGTGCTAGGTCAAGATTAAAGTCAAAATAAGTTACCGTTACTATCTTCAATGACGAGGCAAGCTTTGAAAGCGTTTGTTAAAAATTTCTTTGGGATTTTATTGAAATCCAACGTTGTGCATTTGATACACCTTGAATACTCAGAAAATTGATTATAGGTCTAGCTTTGTTGTTTGTGTGTTTGTTCGTTCGTTTTTTTATTGATTTGTTTTTTTTTTTGTTTGTTTGTTTGTTTGTTTGTCTTTTGCTTTTTGGGTTTTTTTGTTTGTTTGTTTGTTTTTTGCTTTTTGCTTTTTTCCCTCTTATATTAACTATGTACTGGTCCCTCAATAACCGCCTTTGGATCAAAATGAATACGAATGTATGTGAGTTGTAAATATTTATTTTGTAAATGTTAATGAGTCAATGCAAACGCTTGCAAATACGTTTGAGTTCATTGTTAAAATATATGTATATGAGAAAAGGATATTATAACTGATGATTTAAAACTTAAAAAAAAGATAACAGAAATTTACTTAATTTACTTAATATTACGTAATCAAAAAAGATATGAAGAGAAAAGATTAGCTATCTTACATATCTCAATAATTTTCCTTCAACTTAAGATATCAGGTTTAGCCCTGTTTGCCTACCCGTCATATCAAACTAATACTAAAACCAGAATCAAAATTGTTTGGTTGTTGTACTGTTAATTAGTTGGATATATATTGTGAGTATTTTTAAAGTCAGTTTTTCCTTAGGTGAAATTTACCGTTTAACAAAGTTTCACGATAAATTGTGATCAAATATTGGGTTAAGCTTATCTTATTTCAAGACAAATGCTCCAGAACTATTGATCATTTCGTGATTTAACAGTTTTAAACCCGCAAATATCTTATTGACATTAAATAATTATACATATAAAGCACAGGCATGTATGTTACTCTAGCTCATGTATGAATTTTAAAAATCAAAGGCTCAAAGATAAAGCCTGTATCTTTCACCTCAGAAAAATGCTAACCAACAGATTATGAAAATGATGTCTTGCCTTTAGGATCCAGTTTTAAAATATACTCTGCTTCGGCGGTCGTGTTTTTATAGGAAAAAATATATGCAATCTTTGTAAAGTCCTATCATACTTCATTCTTTTCAGCTATCTAACGTCATTGTATTCTGTGTTCTCATTTTGGCGAAAATTTGATATTTCAATGATGCCAATATTGAATTATGTTCCGCGCTGGCCGCCATGTTTAGTTGAATAAAAACAGAATGCGCAATCTTTTAAAGGACTTTCATTCAATTACTCCAGTAGAGTTTAGTTCAAATTATATTTTCCAGAACGGTTCAGTGTTTAAAGTGGTCATGCATTAGATCGGCATAAGATCGGCACAAAAAGAAAATTCACAGAACAAGAGCAGCCATACGTCATTCCTGTAAAATTTCCTTGGATTGACTTCGGAGGTTTCAGGGGAGACAATCAAAATATCTATTTGCCATAAGGCTAATGCTTTAATATGCTCCGTGCTGATTCCATGTTTTCGTCCAATCCAATCAAATTTTGCACTCTTTGTAATGGACTTTTCATTCATCATTCCTGTACAGTTTGGTTCAATTTGCTTCAATAGTTTCACAGCAGATGGTGAAATGATATTTACCCCATAGGGTCCCATTTTAACAATTGGTTCCGCAATGGCGGCCATGTTTGAGTCGCATAGGAACTTAATAAGCAATCTTCATAAAGAACCTTTAATATGTAATTCCAGAATAGTTTGGTTGAATTTCAGTGAGTTGTTTTAGAGGATGTCATCAAAATTTCAATTGCCCGTAGTACCAATGTTAAACTATGCTCCTTGCTGACTTTCATGTTTTTGTCGAATCGGAATAAAATTAGCGTAAGCAATGAAGGGCTATGGAGTAAATGTACATTAGATCAAAGTCACGACAAATAAATTGTAAAAGGCAATGACCTTTCATTCATTTTTATACCCCCGCTTTAGTGGGAGTTATGTAGTGATCATGGTATCCGTTCGTCCGTCCGTCCGTTCGTTATTCCGTCCACCATAGGAGTACCCACTTTGTGGCGACAATTCCACCTAGACCACTTGGTGAAATTAAATTAAACTTTTACAGAATGTTCAGTACATATTGCCATTGTGCACTAGGTATTTAAAAATTTGATTTGACACTTCATATTTTTATTCTTTTGGAATCAAATGTTGGAGCGGGGGTATATATGTTTTCTAGTTAGCTCACCAGGCCTTAAAGGTCATTTGAGCTCTTGCCATCACTTTGCGACCGTCGCCCGTCGTCCTTCCGTCCGTCATCATGTCATCCGTCGACAATTTCAAAAATCTTCTCCTCTGACACTGGGCCCATTGTAACTAAATTTGGCCAGAATCATCATCAGGGTATGTACTTTCAAAATTATTTTTGATTAGTTAATTGGTCAAATAACATGGTCGCCATTGCTTATGATAGAACATAGACGTAAATTGCATATTTCGGAAAAATAACTCAAAACCGTTACAGATATTTAAACTCTGACGGAGGGTTAAAATGATCAACTTAATGAGATCTACCTACCGTGCAATTTTGAAGAAAATCTGAAAACCCATCTCTGAGTATAGCCCTTTTCCGTATAATTTTTTAAATTTTTGCATTATTTTTTATTTCAAAAAGTGTAACAGATAGAGGTCAAATGTAAATGGAAAAAACGTTCAGCATATCATGATCTACTCACCTTGAAATTTTGAAGAAAATAAAAAAATCCTTGTAGGAGTTATTGCCCTTTTTCACAGAATTTTCAAATTTTTCGTCTTTTATTTCCAAAACTATAAAAGATGAAGGTAAAGTGTAAACTGATTAAATGTTTGCTGTACCGTGGCGACTTCAAAACTGGTGTTGGAAATTGTTCGTATACCGCCATTTTCAAAATGATCGCCAAAAAGGGCGGGAAAATTCAACATTATCCGATTTCAATAAAATTTGGTTTCTAAATAGATATTTATGTTGCAACTTCAAAACCAGTGTTGAAATTTGTTCCTTTACCGCCATTTTCAAAATGGCCGCATAAACTGGGCTTGAAAATTCAAGATTGTACGATTTCAATAAAATTTGGTTTCGAAATAGACATTGATGTTGTGACTTCAAAACCAGTGTTGAAAATTGTTCGTTTACCGCCATTATCAAAATGGCTGCCAAAAAGAGCGTTAAAATTCAACATTGTCCGATTTCAATGAAGTTTGCTTTCCAAATAGGTATTGATGTCGCAACTTCAAAAATCGATATAGAAAATTTATCGCTGACCGCCATTTTCAAAATGGTCTCCAAAAGGTGGAACAATTCAACATTGTCTGAAATTTAGTTTCCAAGTGGATATTGATGTTGCTACTTCAAAAACGGTGTTGAAAACTGTTTGGTGACTACCTTTTTCAAATGGCTACCAAAAAAGTTGGGAAAATTAAACATTGACCGATTTCAAATAGATATTGATGTTCAGACTTCAAACCGGAGTTGAAAAAATCCGTTGACTGCCATTTTCAAAATTGCCTTCAAAAAAAGTGGCAAAATTCAACATTGTCCGATTTCAAATAGGTATTGATGCCGCACTTCAAAACTGATGTTGAAAATTGTTCGCTGACCTCCATTTCTAATATGGCTGCCAAAAAAGGCTGGAAAATTCAACATTGTCCAATTTCAATGACATTTGGTTTCTAAATTGATATTGTTATTGCGACTTCAAAGGTGGTGATGAAAATTTTTCGTTGACCCCAATTTACATAATGATTTCTTGACTCTTAAAACTGGTGTCGAAAGTGGTTCTTCGCAAGAACGTTTTTTATCAAAAAAGCCTACAAGCATTGTTGTAAAACATGGTCAGATTTAAAATACAGTTCAAGATATTGAGTGATAGACCCTTAGCCTTTGGGTAGCGAATGAGTTCCATATTCCGGCGCATTTGCGATGTTGATTTCACTTTATGTGTGTAAAAGTTCTTCATTATTTCTATTTAATAACAAGATATGGATCCCTTAAACCATGGTAAGTATAAACTGTTTTCCGTATAAGTTGCCACGTAATCATATTATAACTAGAGCTGGAAATGGAAGTTGTCAAAACATTTCAGCAAATTATGCTCCGAATGTGCTCTAGAAGTAAGTTTAAGTCTAACAGACATGCTAAAAAAGTTATTTGCATAATGTTTATATTATATATATGAGGCTTTGGGTAATGTTAATTTGTAATTGTTATGAGCTGAAATGCAAAAAAAGATGTGATATTATTACAGTTATGCATGTAATATGTTATGCTCCGTATTGAGCATTACATGTAATTGTTATGTAATGCATTGCATTTCAAATACCTGTTATTTAAGCATTACATGACATTACAAAGCATTACTTCTTTGTACTTTGAAACTTTTGGTACAGCTTTTTGTTTAAGTGAAATGTATTGGAAATCTATATAAAATTTTGTGTATTATTTTTCTTTTATGTATGCCAGCTTTATTTTTTCTGATAACTACATATAAAGCTAATTATTTCCCCTCAGCAGGATGTATTAAGCCTTTGTGTCTTGTCTCTTATCTACTTAGTTTACTTTATGTCTATAGGAGTCTAGGATGGTGTTTATTTCGCTGAACTGGATTACTATTTATAAAGGGTCCGACTCCGACTCCGACTTGCCGTTAAGTGTGAGGTTTCTACACATTGGCTAGGGGGGTGGGCGTGAGGTTTGGGCCCAACAAAACTAGTTTAACCCCGCCGCAGCAGGTTTGCGCATGTCCTAAGTCAGGAAATTTATTAAGCCTTTGTGTGTCTTGTCTGTTTTCTTCTAAGTTAACTTTATGTCTATATAGGAGTCTAGGATGGTGTTTATTTCGCTGAATTTGATTACTCTTTATCAATGGGTCGACTCCGACCGGCCGTTGTGTTTGGGGTTTGGTTTCCTCGCCGTTCATTGGAGATCTTATGGTGGCTTTGAGTTGTTATTACTCCCCTTCGGGACGTTGTATCTTTGACACATTCCCCGTTTCCCTTCTTTTTTCCTATTGTAAAATTAAGCCGACGTTTATCTCTGCAACCCTCTAGGCTTAATTTTAATTGTAAATTTCAAAGTTGTTCTAGAAATAATAGTGAAAAGGGGGAAACATAAACTATAAATACATAGTTAAAGAGATATTTTATATAGATTACATATAAATGCAACAAAATCACAGGTCAAGAAAAGTGTGCCAAGCAGACGGATTTTTTGTTTTAGACTTTATATAAATATGCATAATTTTTCAAGAGAAGCAACACTATCAGTAAAGAGTAAATCGAAATTGGTATTTTTCCTACTACCTAAACATGTCTACAGTATTTACCGTAAATAAATTCATGGATTAATGTTTCTTTTCTCGGTATATTTTGAAAAATATGATGTGGGATATTATGCATAACTGTAAATTGATTGTAATGTAAAAATACTTTAAAACATTGTAAGGAAATATAATGCTTAATTTTCAAATGTAATTGTAATGCATTACATTTCAGTGTAATCCGCCCCGTGCCTAATGTCAATTTAGTTATCATATATGTGTAAAGAATAGTAGCACTAGATATTATAGCACCAACTATATTCTCTGGACAATTGAACCCGGTAACTTCCAAAAAGGGGCTGTCACCGTTTAATCGAAAAAAAAGAAGGGAAACGTGGAATGTGTCAAAGAGACAATGACCCAAAGGGGAGTAACAACAACTCAAAGCCACCATAAGATCTTCAATGAAAGGCGAGGAAGCCCCAAACACAACGGCCGGTCGGAGTCGACCCATTGATAAAGAGTAATTAAATTCAGTGAAATAAAAACCATCCTAGACTCTAATATAGATAACTTAGAAGAAAACAGACAAGACGCACAAAGGCTTAATAAATTTTCTGACTTAGGACAGGCGCAAACCTGCTGCGGCGGGGTTAGACTAGTTTTATTGGGCCCAAACCACACTCCATCCCCTAGCAAATGTGATAAATAAAAAAAAAACAATAGTAACAACAGTAAAACTGTAAAATTCAGTTAGCAACAGAACTGAGTCAGTTGTGAAAAATGAAACCATACGGATATAAACATGACAAAAGACTACTAGCATTTAACTGACATGCCAGCTCCAGACCCATTACCAAATTTGTTTGTTTTTTTTGTTTTGTTTTGTTTTGTTTTTTTTTCTTTTTTGTTTGTTTGTTTTTGTTTTTTGTTTTTTTTGTTTGTTTGTTTGTTTGTTTGTTTTTTTTTTGTTTTTGTTTTTGTTTGTTTTTGGTTTTTTTTTTGTTTTTGTTTTTTTTTTGTTGTTTCTTTTTGTTTTAGAAAACCTTGTTATCATTTACCTAATTTCTAATAAAGTATAACAAAGTACATGTGACAGTATTGGAAGCACGTAACATAACTTGTTCTTACAGATACAATCGTAGTCTCGTAGAATAAAGAAACATTAAGAAAAATATTCTACACCTTTTAAAATATATCTGTTCTGCATTTTAGAGAATTACGAAATCTCACAAATACTTCCAACGAAATGAGCAATTCAACTGGCACCACCCCAGAGGATGAAGTATTAAATATTTTATTATATGGAGGCTTCATTTTTGCAGTAAGTAATACAAAATCTATATTTACAATATATATCAATTATAAATAGGAGAAAATACAAAATCTGATTTCCCAAGGATAATCTTAAGTACATTAACATTTGAATAAATAATTGCTTGACCTCTTTTGATAGCGACATTCCATTTATTCTTGCCAAATTAATCAGCATGGCAGCAGCCTGCCATTTTCGTTTATTTGTGGGTTGCAAGTATTATTAACACAATTCAGCATATCTGATGAAAACACGGGTCTTTGCTGATATTATTTCTATTTCTTCGGCATTTTTAAAGTGAAATTAATCTATTTGTATGGATGATTTTCTTAATGTTCTTCATTTTTCTTTTTTGTCCCGTACGTAAGTGGTGTCCCTGTTTCTTAATGTTTCCGATGTTGCCATTGTCCATGGATTGTTCGTTCTTTTTATTGACGGTTAGGTTCTCACTTACTATCTTAAAAATGTTTTCCGCGTACAAGATAAATGTTCAAATCTTAATTGCTATGGCAGAAGTCTACTTTCTGATGTTTATGTTTAAATGTGTCGATTTCCAACCACAACGAGGTCAATCAACGGACCAAAAGGCATGTAAACTTTTTAACAAAGGTATCAATAAAAACCAGGAATTTTTAAATTGTGACATGTGAAGCAAAATTTCAAATGAAATTGCTCAAGTTTCTTTGACAAAATAAGCAATGAATGGATATGGATCAAAAGAAAATAAGACAAAATCTCCACAAATACGTGGGAAAAAACAACCAATGGAACAATACTTTTATTGTTATTCTTCATCTTGAAGTCATTACGAGGTCTTCAACAATGAACTATGCTCATATATCATAGTAAGTTCAAGACGGCCCCTAGCACCGGTTTAAGCGGAATTTATTGCTGCATGTCGAGCAACGCTACATCCATGTTTATTATGTCATGGATGCGGGATCGTCAACAAACATAAAAATCAACTGGCAAAGTATTCTTACAATCGCTGTCATCCATATCCCGACAAAAAGACCAATAGAAGACAAACACAACGTTTAAGCAACCACTTAACAGCGAAGAATGTATAGTGGAAAATCGATGAGACAAAAAAAAATCGCAAAAAAGTTATGACTGCATTTAACAATCTGTAGGGTATAATAGAACAACGAAAAAGATGATTCGGTTTTTGATTAAACAGTATCTAGATATGCGTCTTATAATTTATTCGATTTAAGTAATCATCAATAAGTTATCAGATCTTGGACTACTGCTCCCCGAGGGTATTCACAAACCCAGAAGTCAGTACTTCGGTGTGAACCCGAAAACCGATTATTTCGAAACTTTCAATATATAAATTTTAGGAATTTTTGCGTAAAATTAAGGAAAAAAGCTCTGTCTCTAGCTTATGTTGGCTTTTCATTTAGATATTTTGAGTGTTTGTTCTTTAAAAATCTATAATAAATGTCTTCCCAATGATTTGATGAGATCTACAAGCACACTGATGAGACATGCGTTTTCGAAATGTCCATATACAGAAACTAAATTCAAAGTCCCTTCATTAATTTGTTATTTGTTATTCACCACATTCTTTTTAGCGAGACATCTTTTCTCGGGAATATATATTCAACAGCTCCGAAAATTCGATGATACCTCTTATTCATTTACAAGTTTTATCATAAGTCGTAACAACCAANNTTTTTTTCTATAGTCCCGTAGGTAGTAGTTGATATGGGAAAAAATCTGCGGTTTTCAAAAAACGTTTTTTGAAAACCGCAGATTTTTTCCCATATCACCTACTTATGTACTTATTAAATCCTTTCTTTTAAACGGGTATAGTACCATCCGAATTCAATATTCATCTATTGTTTTTCAAAATAATATGATTTGTATGTCGCCATTTTGAAATCTGTTCTTTGTATATATATTTTTAAGGGAGAGAACTAATGTTGTTTAACTTGTGTTCAATCCATTTTTCCGTGTACATTTTGCAAATAAAAATAAGTTTTAATTAATTTCGAAGTAAAATGTAGCGATCGCAACAAAAATAAAACGATGACTTAAATAACAAAATACCAGTACTGTAGTTTCTAAATATGGCCATTTCGACACAGTATTTCTCGTCAGTGGAGCTAGAATCAGAACTTTTGAAAATTGACAGAAATATGTGTAAGAGCTAAAAGAAAGCAAATTACAAATATGATCTAAATAGAAAAGTCGAAATCAGCTAATGACACAACTATACACGAGGGAGATACTCCTTAGTGTTAAACTAAATTTTCATTAGTTCATATATTGCAAGTTTTCAGATAAAATCGATTTTAAATGTTAAACGTTTAAGTCAAAATAAGAAAGTCTGTATCAGGAAAACCAGATGACCACTACATATACTAGAAATACCAAAATAAACTGCAGGAGATACATCTTTGATAAGAATTTACATTTATCTACATGTATCATTCAAAAGCTTTAAAGAAAGCTGTTTGAAAAAGGAAAAGAAATCAACTGAATTTTTTCATGAATATGTTGTGTACAAATTGTAATTTTGTACAAAATAAATCATATTTTCAGTAATTTTTATCATTTGAAATAAAGTATAGCAAATGGTGTAAAATTTGTACAAATTATAAGTGATTTTAGGAATAATTTTGTACAAATTATAATTTATATAAGCTAATTTTGTACAAATTGTAATTTTAACAAACTGAAAAATACAAATTTTGATTTTTTACATTTTTTTTTACAAATTATAATTTGTAGAAAAATACAATTTGTACGCAACATACATTGTATATACCAAATCTTTCATGTTTTTGATCCTGTAGATAATAGTTATTGTGATATTATGTTCGCTAGAACGTAATGAGAAAGGAAGACCACCTGGGATAGCAATGTAAGTAACTATTCATTCATGACTTTATTTCCTCAAGATAGAGATTTATGAACATGATATTACAAAGTTAGAACATAATAAATAAGTTAACTCAACAATTAACAATTATATAAATTATACAACACAAAATATATATAATAAATGTTTGTAAATTTTGTACAGAGACAGAGGTAATATGTATATATGTAATATGTATGCTCTTTATTTTTCTTAGATATGGTGTACTTGTACATGAGATAATATCTCATGTGTACACTTTGTTCAATTACTATTATCTAAATTTATGTAAATTCTAAAACCTAAGGATTAACTCCCTCCATCGTAGTTTTGTCCTTAGCTATATTTGATATAAATGATTATTAGGATTTCGTTTTGGTTTTATGCATTATAAATATTTTTTTGAAATTATGGATTTCCTTTGTTTGGATTCTAGTGCTGTTGATGAGGAATTAATTTCCGAAATGGCCATACAGCTCATTAAAATTATTGCAGTTGGAGTAAACATATGTGTTATAGTCTCATGTTCATTTATTCCATATCCTTTCGTGAAATATATATATATGTATATGTATGGGTTTGCCACGAGCGTTCATGCATCAGGGCATCCCCAATGGCTAAATCTGATGGATCTGCCGTACTGTGAGATACATTGTACAACATGAAGGTGGCATAAACTTAAAAAAGAGTCGTAGTCAATTATTTCTATATTT
>MJUU01038211.1:12767-23797 GCA_002080025.1 Modiolus philippinarum | reverse complement strand
CTGTCCTTTGATGGAAAGAAATTGTCAAGCATAAAATCTAGTAGGTATGTATGCAGATCATATTTATGTAATATGTTTACAATATCCGGTATAAACCCAAAATGTTTACGTCTATCATCAATAAAACAGGAAAATAATCTCACGAGAAATATTTTTTTGGTAAGGTATTCTTCATCCAAGTTACAAAGTTTTTGAATGAAGTACAGTTTTCTTCGGTCAATATAAGACACAATTGGATGAAGTCCTAAGATACTTTGACACATATCAGATCTGACTGATGTATGTAGATGGAGGATGCGTTTTACAATAAAGTGTTGGAAACGATCGAGTAAACATAAATCTTTTGATTTCAAATCATTCCATAGTTCACAGCCGTACAAAACGGACGGTAAAATTACAGACTTATAAAGTTTTAAAAGTACTAGAGGGTGTGTTTGATTGGTTAATAAGCTCGTAGCGGACAATGCAAAAAAATTATTCCGTCCTTTCCTACACGCGCTTTCTATTCGCTCATTCAAATTAAGCTTTGAGTTGAGCAACATTCCAAGGTGGGTGACTTTTTCCCACACAGGGATTACAGAATCACATAGGTTCCACGTATACTGTAAACAAACAAATCGCGGGTTTAATGAAAATTGAACAACCCCACATTTTTAGGGTTAAAAGAAAAGCGCCACTTATTTGCATACTCGGAACATATATCCAACAACTTTTGAAGTCCATTAGGAGATGTACTTATGCATGAAACGTCATCGGCAAGTGCAGGGCAACAACTTGTTACATGAAATACACCAGTCTTGTGATTACTTTTTTCCATATTAACTAATAATTCATTTATGAAAACTAAATACAATAAACCAGACAGGACTCCTCCCTGCCGAACGCCTTCTTTAACGTTAAAGAAATTAGATTTACATTGGTTAACAACTATTGCACTTTTTGTGTTTACATGACAGTCATTTATTAAAGACCAAATTTTACCTTTCACACCATTACTAAATAGTTTATACATCAGACCTGTTCGCCACACAGTATCAAAGGCTTTTTTGCTATCTAAAAATGCAATATATACCTTACTTCCCATTTCTAAATTATGGTAAATAGTTTCATGCAAATTAAATGAAGCAGTAACACACCCAAGGTTCTTTTGAAATCCTTGCTGTTGTGGGCTCGGGAATTTTTTATCTATAAAAACATACTGCATTAACCTAGAAAGAATTATTTTTTCAAACACTTTATATGAACATTATAACAAACTAACTGGTCTATAGTTTTCAGGTGAATTTTTACTCTTATCACCTCCCTTATAAATTGGGACAATAAGACCTAATTTCCATTCTAAAGGTATATGACCATTTCTAACAATTAAATTAAAGAGTGAAGTCAGGCATTTAATGCTTGAGGCACCGCCGTATCGCAAATGTTCATGCTGTATCCTATCGTTTCCCGCCGCTTTCCGTAATTTTAATTGTCGTACCTATTCGGAAACTTCAGATTCATGTATAATACCACCGGGTAAGTAGTCATGTTTATCTATAATGCACTGCAAAATGTCATTGTATGCATTTTCAACAAAGTCCTTATTGCTCTTGTCGAAACAACTTTTGTCTTTTGGCTCATATAAATCACTGAAATAGTTGGCAAAACAATTTGCTACTGATTCAGGACTATCACATACCGTATTTTTGTACACAATTTCGGGGTAAATTTTCAACGAGTTAGTTTTAAATTTTTTAATCATTTTCCAAAACAAACGAATATCGCAACCTGCAGCTTCATTTAAGTCATCTTGACACATTTGAAGATATTGTTCGTTGGCCGCATTTTGTACACGACGGAATTCTGATTTGGCTCGTTTTTAATTTTTGTTAGATTCGAAATGCATCCCCCTAGGACGACCATCAGCTAACTATAACTTTCTAAATGATCTTTCATTGTCATGTGCACGCTTTACGTTCATGTTCCAATAAGGCTTAGTATATTTATTGAATCCACATTTCAGAATAGTCATTTCGGCGGCGCTATTCAAAATTTGCACGAGCTCTTCATAAGCATTATCTACATTAATTAAATCGTCGTTTATTTTATTACATAAATGATTAGCTGATGCGCTAATAATTTCCTGATATTCTTGTATTTGTTTTTCTGTTATCTTATGCCAGGCAGGAAATTTACTCGAAGAACACGTAATACGATAGGGGTTATAATTGAGTTGTTATTACTGTCCTCTTTGACACATTCCTCGGTTTCCCTTCTTTTTTTGTATGCCAAAACATTTTAATTCCATTTGTAAATCAATTCCGAAACGGATGAGATAAAAATCCNTCAACTGAATTTTTTCATGAATATGTTGTGTACAAATTGTAATTTTGTACAAAATAAATCATGTTTTCAGTAATTTTTATCATTTGAAATAAAGTATAGCAAATGGTGTAAGATTTTAACAAACTGAAAAATACAAATTTTGATTTGTACATTTTTTTTTACAAATTATAATTTATAGAAAAATACAATTTGTACGCAACATACATAGTATATAACCAAATCTTTCATGTTTTTGATCCTGTAGATAATAGTTATTGTGATATTATGTTCGCTAGAACGTAATGAGAAAGGAAGACCACCTGGGATAGCAATGTAAGTAACTAGCAATATAAAAGCAGTATATATACTAATCAACAAAGGAAAAAGATTCAGAGTAAAATTTGTAAATATTTTGGTATTTCGCGTAAAAGTGTTGTCTTTGCCAAAGTAGACACAGTTGTGGCATTGAGTTGTTATTACTGCCCTCTTTGACACATTCCTCGTTTCCCTTCTTTTTTGTACGCCAAAACATTTTAATTCCATTTGTAAATCAATTCCGAAACGGATCAGATAAAAATCCGAAATTGTATATTTTCGATCAATGATCAATTTCGCCGTTAACTGCTGGATGATTTAAATTGTTTGATATCAATAATTGGGACACTTCAGTAGGTACACTATTTGAAGCTAAAAAATGGAAAAACAGTCTCTCATTTCGATTCCCTGTTCAATCCAAAAACAACTTGAAAAATGATTTAGCGCGGTCAGAACATCGATGTTGATTCCTGTCCCCACAAAAAGGAACAAATTAAGGAGCTAACGGTTTATCTAAAGCAAACCTGCTCATTAAATGATTTAGCGCGGTCGGAACGTCGATGTTGATGTCTGCCCTCACAAAAAGAAACAAAGTAAAAAACTAACGATTCATCTAAAGCAAACCTGCTCATTAAATGATAAATCATAAGGAACGGGTCTCTTGAGAGTTGAAACTTCAAGATCGCGGAACACGCGATTAACACTGACGAGAAAGTAAATTGTAAACGTAAAATAGGTAAATAGAATGCATGATCGTCTTAAAAAAATTTGCTAGTCAGTCAGTTCTCAAATGTGACGACTTGGTTAACGAAAGATGTGGATGTACTCCGAATTTACTTTTGCAAACAGAAATTCCGGAAAAATGACTTTGACCGTGACCGTAGATTGTTCATGAATTGCACGAAACAGTTTTTGCTGTTATAACGCGCACAAAAAAAACACACACATTTTTTCATGAGTTATGGTTTTCTGCCAGAAAGCAAAATACTACTTTTGACAAAATATATGTGTAGTTCCTTTTATTGAGCTTTAAAGGATTTTGGTATACTGTGTTCCAGACTTACGCATTTGAATAAAAAGACTATATTTAACGAAAGTTGTTTAATTACTTGTGTGGTATGCAGGGAATAACTGTTCGTTCCATACCAGATTCACCTTTAAAAGAGTAATGATGGACAAAATATTTACTATGTAGTTTAACGAGAAGCTTCTTTTTACTTTAACAAATGGTTTTGCTGTGTAAAATTGGTATCTACATACTTTCAAACAATATGAAAAAGAAAGGAAATGGGGTAAATGTCAAGGAGACAACATCCCATATCCAGGTTAAAAAGGCCCAAAACAAAGCATCTAGGAGTCACCGTACGGTCTTCAACACAGTGAGCAACCTCACACCATATAGCAATGCCAAATATTGCCAATATGAAAAATTGTTTAAATTTAGTTATGGTGTAAAGCATTTAAGAGATTATCAATATATTTGCCAACAAAAACCAGAAGTAAAGATTTAACGACAATGCTATATCCTTTATGAATAAGTTTGTTCAACGGATTAATAAGTTTTGAAGGACAATTTTTGAATTTATGTGCTTTGTAAATGATATTGCCATAGAAGTTTGGATGTGAAATGCCCTGATGTATAATGTCATTTTGAGGTTTTTTCCGCTGTTTCCAATACTAAACCTAAGTTTAACCCTGGTGGTCATGCTTTGCAAAAAATACTCAGAGAGATGTATGGTCTTTATACCTTTCAGTTATTTTGTACTTGTTCTTGAGAGAATTTTTCATATGGATGCCTTATCAAACTTTCAAACTTTGGCTTTTTTATTTTTTGTAATTTTAAATTGTAATTCAAACCACCTATTTACTGTGCCCACATCTCATTATTTCATTGCCATTTTTCCTACTATTGACTCGATGCGTGCCCCGTGATTGCTTAAATGTTGTGGTCGTCTTCCATTAGTCTTTTTGTCGGGTAACGGATGACAACGATTGTAAGAACACTTTGGAAGTTAACTTTATAATTGAAGACGATCCCCAATCTATGGGTAAAGTCACATTGATGTAGCGTTGTTCGAGATCTAGCAATGAATTCCGCTCAAACCGGTGCTAGGAGCCTTCTTGAACTTACTATGAGGTATGAGCTTATTGTTGAAGGCCTAATGATGACTTCAAGATGAAGAACAACAATAAAATCGTTGTTCTATTGCTTAGTTACCATCATCTTCGCTAGGCAAGGGTTATGATTCGCTCCTCTCATCTTCACTCATTGAAGAGGAGAAGAAAGGATCGTAACCCTTGGCTAGCAAAGATGAGTTACCATGTATTTGCAGAGACTTTGCATTTACTCCATACCCCTTCATTGTTAATCTCAAAACTCATGTTGTCACAAACAGCGAGCAAGCACACATGACTGCCAGTGGCAATGCTTTCGCGTTGTGCGCCCAGAAATCTTGACCACCTCTTTTCTTACGAAACACTTTATATCTATAAAATACTTGCAACATATTTTAACTGACTTAAAGGCGGTTGAAATAAAAATATATAATATATTTCTTATATCTGGTCAAGATTGACAAAAATGTGTGATGAAAGGGTCAATAAAAAGGTTTTTATATGGGGTAAACCCCGTGGTAATAGAAAGTTTAAAAACTGGCAGTTTAGAGTTATAAATAAGTTTGAAAACTTAGATATGGCATATGTATGCAATTCTAATTATTTTTGAGTAAAAATATGATTAAATATATTGAAAATATATCTTTTGAGCATTATAAACAAGACTGGAAAGATAAAATTATGTCAAATGAAACTAGTAAACTGCGTACTTATAGTATGTTTAAAAATACATATGGTGTTGAAAAATATTTGAATTTAAATATTAATGGTAAATATAGAAGTGCAATGACAAAATTTAGATGTGGTGTTGCACCCATCAGAATCGAAACTGGAAGATATGAAAATTTAGATATTAATGAAAGAGTCTGTTTTCATTGTAAAAATGTAATTGAAGACGAAAAACATGTGCTATTGCAATGTCCAATATATGCAGACTTACGTAATGTTGTTTTTAATCATGCTAATCTTATTGATGGAAATTTTATGAATATGTCTGATAATGAAAAGTTAATTTTTATGTTTAGTAATGGGCGATATGTTCTTTTACACTGCCAAAATCTGCCATGATATTTTATTTCAAAGAAAATGTATTTTATATTCATAATGTTCATATGATGTTTTATGTAAATAATTGTTATTTTATAGTCTCTCATAATTCTTTTAAGAGTGGCTCTTGCGTGTTTTAACGAGTGTTTTAAATTGCTTTGTATTTTATATGTAATGTAAATCAAGAGGTGAGACTTTAATAAAGTATTTGTCTTGTCTTGTCTTGTCTTATAAAAAATATTTTGTGACATCCTGATTAATATTGGCAAAAATTACCTGACCGATCAATCTTGTGTCACTTAAAACATATTTTCTATAATAATTAATCGTCAGTTACCACTTGTAGCTTATGGAAAGCCAAAGGGGTCAAAATTCTTTATGCTAAATTCTTCTTTCTTAGTTCTATATTCTACATTCTACTTTCTATATTCTAACTTATTACTTCTATTTTCTAGATTCTTACTTCTGTTTTCAGAATTCTGAGTTCGAAATTCGAAATTAAACATCCTTTCTTGTAAATTTATAATCCTTATTTCTAAATTTGTCATCCTACATTGTAATTTCTTCATTTTGAATTTATATTTCTTAATTCAAAAATCTTGTTTTGCAATTTTAAATGCTATTTTCTCAATTACTTATTCCGAATTCATTGTTTTATATCTTAATTTTCATATTCTTCATTTGTTAGAATTATTATAAAAATACAAAATAAAAAGTAAGAAGTTAGAAAGATAAATATAAAATAAAGAAGTTAGGATGATGAAAATAGAAACAAGAATTTTGAAGTAAGCATAATGCACGAACTATTCGAAAAATCTTAGTCACCTAGACGCTTTAAGAGATTCAACCGCAAGGTGATTGACGTGGTGGGGTTCTATTTGGGGGTTAGAGAATAATCTGGGACTAATATATACTAGTCCCAGTAATAATGTAACAATGTTTTTATTCCACCACAAACATTTATTCCGGAATACATAACTGCCAATTTACTAGTTAATCCATAACCATGTGCAAGATACTGGGAATAATATCTGACGGAATAAGTGAATGTGCACTAGTTCATTAGAAATAAATATACAAGATGTACACCAGGAATGATTGATTGATTGATTGATTGAATATTGTTTAACGTCTACTCAGCAATATTTCAGCTATATCAAGACGAGGACAAGTTTGTTAATAAATAATCACTTTGGGGTATGGAAAGGGCCATGGGACGGGAAATTCTGACTGCCACTGGAAAAGTAGGGTGAAATCGTCAAGGACGGGGAATTAAGCCTTGTAGCCGATCACCTACGGACCACCCCCAAAAGAACACAAGGAATGAATTTACGCTTAGTAAAACGTAGAGGTGGGAGCAGGACCTTTTCTTCTAATGCGTTTTGAGCATTTCAGATTGTTATTGAATTTTTTTGTGGAATAAAACAGTTGTTAACTGTTATCATTGGCGGATCCAAAAGGGGGGGGGTTCCGGGGGTTGGAACCCCAATTTTTTTCTGGACAGTCATGTGTTTTTAATGAATATCCTGGTGTTTTAGTAAGAAAATACCCTAAAAATTTTCGCGCCTTGCTCCGCTCGGCGAAATTTCTTTACGATTCTAATTGGAACCCCCCCTTTTTTCCAATTGTCTGGATCCGCCCCTGGTTATTTATTATTTGGTGTTTTCTGTTCTGTTGAATTTTTATCTTCTCTTAACTATTAAAGGGAAATGAAATAAAATGCTTGCTGCTTATCATAAAAACTGTACTGTTAATATACTGTTAATGAATGACAATAAATCAGCTGACAAACAGAACTTTCAATACCTTATCCTAGCTGGCTGTGACGGAAACCATGCATGGAGCAGATCATGCATACCCTTCCGGAGCATGATGATACCTCCTGTTGTGTGAGAGGTTTGCAGTGCTAGTGCTTTTGTGGATTTTATTTTTTGTTGATTTGTTTGTCTTTGTCATTTAGGTTTAAGTTTATCGGTCCGAATGTCTGATAACTAGTAATTTCATAGGCAAGCGAATACAGAAGCAAACAGTAAAGGGGAGTTCTAACCCCCCCCCCAAAAAAAAAAAAAATAAAAACAAAAAACAAAAACAAAACAAAAAGGGGGCATGGCAATTATATTAAACGCAGACTGTGACAACGTAGCCCCTCTTTTCACATAGTGTTTCTTTTGTTTTGTTTTTTTCTTTACATCAAATATGTTTTATTCGTAATGGTACATTTGCCAAAAGATATAAAAACATATATGTTGTGAAATGGCCACAAATTAACATGTATGAACAAAAAAAAGGAAATGGTATAGTTGGTCAAAATTAAATGGTAAAAGTTACACAAAAATCTACAAATTAAGAAACAATTAAAATGACAAAATGAAGAAGGTTGAGTTCCCAACGTTTCCGTCGTTTGGCCTTCAACTAGGAGACATCCGGGCAGAAAATAAAAGAAATGTGATTCAAATACGAGAGAAAGCATCTGTATCGTTTTTTTTTTCATTTGCAAACAGTATTTGTCAAAATTTGTCGCAACATTATAGAACATCCTCATTTTAATGGCGGCTACGAGAGAAGGGTCTTGGCATTATGTCGGACGAGGAACTGGAATCGTTAGTATTCGTCGTAACAAGTTCAACACACATATAGATTCGGGTTATGATGTACGGCACACGTATTAGTACATAAACACATAAAAAACGTGTTAAGTCAAAAGCATGTTTAGGTTTGTGTTTAATCCCTTCACATCTTCCTCGAATAGTATCCAATCGATTCGAATAGCAATAAAGTGTATTTATAAAAATATATTGACAAACACCCCTTAAAATATCTGAATAGAATCAAAAGTAGAAAAATGAACACTACAGGTTAATGACAAAAACACTGCATATTATAGAAAAAAATGATCAATTCTCATATTGAATTAGTGTTAAATACAACCCTTTGAAACACAATGAATCCGTTATTAAATCAACAACTCTACATTATGGGACGCCAAGCTTCAACGTTGTTTGTCTGTAGGTTACCATTTTCAAAAGATTTAGGTGTCCTCTACACGAACAATAACTCTTTATTATGAGTATCTAAATATTCTGGATATGTTTACATCTAAACACATGTAGAAACGTGTGTTTTTGCGTTTAGGAATGTGTTATACTGTAGTGTTTAGCATTCAATGATCGTAATAAAACAAAGATGTCTAACATGATTTAATCATAAACATGTTTAGAAGTTAAAACGTATGAGCAATAAATTGCTTAAAATTTAACACAATCCTATAATATATTTAGGGCCGTTTTATATATGTTTAAAGCTTAACTTTGTCTTACAGTGTGCCGTAAACCATAATTAACGAATCTGTCGGCGTTGAACTGGTTTTGATTTTATACTAGTTTATCTAGCCAAAATCAGACTAGCGGGAAACATGGTTTACCTTAGTATTCACAGAAAACCGCTGAAACAACTGTACCTGGTCACAACATTCCTCGGATAAGACCTGTTTATAAATTGTATTGTTGAAGGTCTGCCTCTTGTCCAAGACAACCAACAGCGGGGAACTAACTAATTTGTGTCTAATCAACGAGATAGGACCCCACGGAAAAACGCATTCAAAGTTTTTGAAATTACGTGGCTGGTTGAAAAAAAAAAGAAATTTGGTAACAATGGTTCAATTGTAAATGGTCATAATCATTAAACAGAAAAAAGAAGGGAAACGGGGAATGCGTCAAAGAGACAACGACCCAAAGGGGAGTAATAACAACTCAAAGCCACCATAAGATCTTCAATGAACGGTGAGAAAACCTCACACCCAACGGCAGGTCGGAGTCGGCCCCTGAACAAAGTGCAATCAAGTCCAGCGAAATAAACATCATCCTAGACTCCTATAGACATAAAGTAAACTAACTAGAAAAAGGACAAGACACACAAAGGCTTAATAAATTCCTGACTTAGGACACGCGCAAACCTGCTGCGGCGGTGTTAAACTAGTTTGATTGGATCCAAACCTTCCCCAGCAGATGACGTAATTAAACATTTAATCAAATACATTCTAAAATGATTACTTGACTATATTAGAACCAAATTTGGTCACAATCTTGTATTTCAAATTTGAAACATAGACTTGCTACAAGTCCCCTTGTATTTGATAATATTCTCTTTGATAACATCTCTCTGATAACATTCTCCCCTTGAATATTATCAGTGTTCTGTCCAGCTGGTCCCTCTAACAAAGGCCTTCCTCTGCAACTAATTTTTATTAAAGGTGTGCCAAAATATAATTAATAGGTAGGGACTCGAATCAAATCTACGGGAAAGTTGAAACTTGTCCTTGTCTCCTTATAAAATTTTAGTTTCTATCCCCCAATAGAACCCCACCACGTCAATCACCTTGCGATTAAATCTCTTAAAGCGTCTAGGTGACTAAGATTTTTCTAATAGTTCGTGTATTATGCTTACTTCGAAATTCTTGTTTCTATTTTCATCATCCTAACTTCTTTATTCTATATTCATCTTTCTAACTTCTTACTTTTTATTTTGTATTTTTATAATAATTCTAACAAATGAAGAATATGAAAATTAAGATATAAAACAATGAATTCGGAATAAGTAATTGAGAAAATAGCATTTAAAATTGCAAAACAAGATTTTTGAATTAAGAAATACAAATTCAAAATGAAGTAATTACAATGTAGGATGAAAAATTTAGAAATAAGGATTATAAATTTACAAGACAGGGTGTTTAATTTCGAATTTCGAACTCAGAATTCTGAAAACAGAAGTAAGAATCTAGAAAATAGAAGTAATAAGTTAGAATATAGAAAGTAGAATGTAGAATAGAGAACTAAGAAAGAAGAATTTAGCATAAAGAATTTTGACCCCTTTGGCTTTCCATAGTAGCTTGGTAGGTTTATCATTGTATTCTGAATGTTTAAAGAAGGCAGAAAGAATAGTAGATTCGATCCATAGATCTGGAAAATTTTCTATATGAAGCCCGTCCTTGGTTTCATCTAACATTATGGTGAAACATTACAGAAAGTTAAAGTTAAGCATATTTCATATGAACCAGTATGCATATAAAATTAATGAATAGAGGTTTTCGGGGATAGATAAATTAAGATAAATAATTTGAGAGAGTCAAAGGAAAAACAAAGAGATTTGAAGGAGCTCAAGCTGCAAGAATTAAAGAGCCTTGAATGACAAAACATGCTTTTAACTTTTTTGTTTTGTTTAAACTGACAGATAATCCGAGATCATCTAATCAT
>MJUU01038211.1:0-12169 GCA_002080025.1 Modiolus philippinarum | reverse complement strand
AATAAATGGTTATTGAAATAAACTGTCACATCACGTTATAGAGAAAGGGAAGTTTTTGGTGCAGACAAACTAGTTTAACCCTACCGCTAGCTTTTGCTTGTTTTCTTATGTCATTAAAGACTCTGGCCATCAAGAGTTCCTGTTGTTGTATTTGTTTGCATTTTGTCTTTAATTTGTGTTTTTTCTTGTGCAGATCATTGCTGGATTGTTTCATGTGATTGTAATTTCGGCCATTGTATGTGTTTCAAGTTATCTTTCCAATTACAATCAAGCGATTTTATGATTCATGATTGACATGAATAACAAAACGTTTGAAAGTTTTTACATACACAGACAATGAATTGCAAAAAAACTGATAATTATTCTCGTTGCAGTGCCTATTTGGATGATATATGCTGTTGTAACATCTTTCTTTTTTTATCCAATTGTTGCTTGTATTCGCCATGACACTTTGGTAGTTGCACCACTTCTAGGATTTTTATACTGTGGATATCTGTAAGTAAGTTCTACTTTCTTTGAATATAATTCAATATGACGTAAGTTGTCGGAATGTCCATCTACTGAAACTAAATTTACTGTAACTTCCGTATTTGCTTTAGGTTATCAATTTCAATGTAAGTATGAACCGATCCGTCATTCCAAAAACAATGACAATAAAGGAAAGAAGACATCATATTACAAGTGAAAATTTTGGACAAAAATGCATATTAACAACACAGTCCAAATTTAAACCGAGGGCGCGATCAGTGACATCGATAGAGTAAGCAAAATTACCAAATTCAATTCTCAAGAGCCAAAGTCCAAAAGACAACGTAAGTGGAAATCCACCGGACCATCTTGTCGACCTAACTTAGAACAGGTATTTCAAGAGAAATGTTGAGTTAAACCGGTTTAATGATGCGCTAAACATCCCGTTCAAACTTCACTAACGGTGAAAGGAAAGATTTGACGTCAGTTGTAGATATTGCTTAGTGGTCATGATGTATGACTTCTGCAGTGGTGACCTCATATTATCGCTAACGTATTCTTGTTCAAGTAGAATACTTTAAAATTCGAAGAATCGTCATAATTAATTTGCTTAGCTTAAAATTGCAATTGCATGTGTATCACCCGAATACCATTTAGAAGCCACATATTGTCGAATATTGTATTTGAACTTCGATTAGACCCAATAATAACATTTGTACATATTTTATCCGTTATGCAGGTTTCCTCCGTGTCTTTTACTGGACACATGTTGGACTTGTAACTCTATGACAAATTTAAGAATTCTTACATGTCTTAAGTATAATTAGAACAAGGAAATCAGTTGTTCTATAGAATACTCGTGTATTTTTTCAGATTAGCACTTAACATTTACGTGACTGTCAAGACCGAGCGTCAGGTGTGTATCATTTACTTGTAATAGAAATTAATCTTCACACAGACTAATTTAGCATTTCGTCAATGGGGGGTTTGAATAAAGCAAGAATTAAAAGAATTTTAAAAGGCCATGGAGTTAGATATTAGTGCCAGATTGGTAATTTTCTATCAAACATTCATCTGTTTCCTATATTTAAAATACAAAATATGCCGAAGTTGCATAAAAACAGTAAGTGTCGTTATGCTGCACACGTGTTCAAGGAGTAACCTCAGTGAGTAAAGTCAGTATTAAGGGGGAAATTCAACAGTACGAATTAAATTTCTCCAAAGATGGGACATGATTGTCAGACTTCTTAAATCTACCGTATTAGTGGTCAATTTTCGCTTTATTTGTGGTTAATCTGATGTCGAAAAAAATGCATACCGCTAAATATAATATATATAAGACTTTATACAGTTAATATTAAGTTATCGCGAAAATGTCAGTCCTGCAAAAATAAAATCATGTAATTTTGAAAGGAATCGCGAAATTTGCGACACCGACCCGCTAAATAACCACTTACACGGTATTAGATTTGGCATTTGCTTTCAGGTCTGTGTTATTACAATGAGATTTGGAAATCAAAGTGTAAACCCGGAATTATGGCAATCTAATTATATGAGAGACATTACATGGGAGTCCAGCACATGAAGCAGTTGCATTTGAAAACTTCCCATTGCACACCATAATAAAATATGTAATTCAAGATATCAATACTCCGAGTGTTATAACTAAATGTTGTATGCCATAATATAACGAAAACACCGTTTACTCTACATTTACAATATTCTAGATTAATGGAAATTGTGACAGTTATTTTATACCCCTCCCCGTTGCAACGGGGAGGTATATAGTGATTAAGGTGTCAATCCGTCCGCCCGTTCGTTCATTCGTTCGTTTGTCCGTACGCCATAGGAATACATACGTTATGGCTAAAACTCCTCCTAGACCACTTAGTGGAATTCACTGAAATTTTCAGAGAATGTTCAGTACATATTGCCATTGTGTTCTAACTAGTTAAAACTTTGATTTTATTTGATTTTCTTCCCTGGATTTTTAATTGCTGGAATCAAATGAGTGGTAGAGATTAATGGCTTCTTACATGAGAGCAGATCAAAGATCGGGTTATCTTTCATGAATGTAAGAATTTCTTACATGAGTGAAAGATACCCCGATCTTTGATTTTGATCGAATGTAAGTAGCTATTTCTTCCGTAAAATACGACAACAAACACCTGGAAACCTGGCGAGTAACGTCGTCGCCATTTGAGTGTACCTTACATTGTGACGTCAGGTGTTTTATGACGTTTTGTCATGGTAACGATTATTGTATCACTGAAATGAACACTTTTGGTTGGTCATTGAGGTCGCGTGCATCGACCTCACATGGGTCGTCACAACATTTACGGAAGAAATATAGTTTTTCGTAGTTTGTTTTTGTAGTAGTCTGACTTTTTTGTTTACAAGATTTTCGTCATCTTCAAAACAAACGCCAACTGTCGTAGAGTTGCTAATAGAGTATGTACAGTAGAACTTTGATGGCTCGAACTGCAATAATTCGAACACCATGGATGCCTCAAACCCTTTTTGTAGTCCCTTTGATTAAGTTAAACATAGTTCGACCTATATATGTCGAATAGGGTCTGTAAGTCTCGTTCAATTTTTGAACTTCCGGGCACATTTATTGTACCCGGAGGTTGCATTTTGGGCAGAAATATATGACGTTTCAAACCAAAAATGTCATGTTTTGGCGGGTAACGTTTTCGAATTGAAATTTTATCGAGAAATCTCGGTGTCACATGACGAGATTTACAGACCCTATACCTGTTGGCTCGAACTGTTTTCAACGGTACCTTGGGTACCGTCAAAGTTCGACTGTAATCGATGAGTAATGTNGTCTCGTTCAATTTTTGAACTTCCGGGCACATTTATTGTACCCGGAAGTTGCATTTTGGGCAGAAATATATGACGTTTCAAACCAAAAATGTGGACGTCATAATCCTCCGACGTCATGTTTTGGCGGGTAACGTTTTCGAATTGAAATTTTATCGAGAAATCTCGGTGTCACATGACGAAACTTACAGACCCTATACCTGTTGGCTCGAACTGTTTTCAACGGTACCTTGGGTACCGTCAAAGTTCGACTGTAATCGATGAGTAATGTTGCCTGGAGAAAGGCGGCGGATACGTCCCGAATCTGCATGGAAGATGATGGTTATAGTGAATTATTTCTGCACAATTATCACTGTAGGAATATGGAATTGTTGACCTCTTGATATGGATTCCAATACTGGTTTGTTATCTGTTTTTACTACTTCACTTTGTCTACAAAGGAGTTAAGGATATATCATCAGTAAAACATGGATCGACAACAGAAGTTAGTATATGTGTTTTCATTTTTCTTTGTTTTAATTAAATATTTACGCAATTATTTAAAAAAAATAATCGTTTCTTGAAAAAAGAACTTAAGAACAATGATTTACACAATCTGAATATACCGAGAAATGCAAACTCAATTTCCTAGCAGATGGTATAAATTCGGAAATCAAATTTCATATATATCGTCATATAAAGGGAACAAAAACCTAGATAACAGGTAAACCTGAACATAAAGGAACATTGATACTTAAATAACAAACATAAATGAACAGCCTTGATACTAGGATAATAAACATAAATGAACAGCATTGATACTAGGATAACACACATTAAGGAACAACCTTGGATGCTATGATAACAAAGATAAAGGAAGAACCTTAGATATTAGGGTAAACCCAACAACACTGACACAAACAATTTCAATTTGGACAAACAACTCTATTCAAGCACACTAGTCTTTTTAATGAAAATTTTGCAGTTTAGATCATAAAGAGTAATTCCTGTCGATTGAGGTTGCCTACCTGATGAGTAATAAATTGCAAATAAAATACTCGAGAAAAAGAAAGGTTTTAGGAACTGTAAAAAGAACCCAAACTGAAATATTTAGAAGGTCTATTTTTAATATAAAAAATTTGTAAGTTGTTTTGTAGCAGTAAACTAATATGTTAAAGAAAATTTAATCTCGCAAATTCAATCAATACATGTTGTATTTTCATATTTAATTGACATGTCCAACAATAATGCAATAGGGAAGCCCTATTGGCCAAGATTAATAACTTAGTGACAAATCTGTATAAGCACACAAAAAGTAGTGCTAGTAGGAAGCCTTACTAATAATAAACTACTATAATGACATTTTTTTTTGGCCAGTTCAACACCAATCATACAGGGGAAGAATTCCAAAAGAGCAAGAATTGAGAGTAATATAAAATGGAAAACATGCTGGTTTCTAAGGACCGTTGAACTTACACGATTTCGAGAAAAATCTTAAAATTTATGTCAACATTTCGAAGGGGTAGGGGTAATATTTTTCAATTTTTATAACGTATTGGGTATAGAAATGGTACTTATGTGGAATATTTGTAAAGCTTATACCATAGGCTATCATTCTGTGCCATTTTTTCATAACTGAGAGGGACCAATCAACAATTTGAAGGAATTGAAAGAAAAACTTTGATCAAAAACGAAATTTTCCCAAATTTCGTTGGGTGGGTCTAAAAAAGGGGCCTGCTCCAATATTGTGTGCAGGTTATGCTCATGTTAACATGTTTAATTTTGAAGAGGGGATATAGAAGGACTGGAAAATATGGGTGAGGATCATAAGTGAGGGGGGTGCACTGGGGGTTATTCCAGCCCATGGACTAGAACTCCTTACCAACACGCGTTGTTGAAGCCAAAAGTGTCAACATTTTCAAGAGTGAGCTCAATTATCATTGGAAAGAGTTTCCGATAAAATTTACTCCTGACAGGTATCAGTGACAATTTAGTGATGGATCAGAAAGGCCCTAGGCCTATATAGAGATTTCGAAGACAAGGTAGACAAGGTGGGTAGGTAGGTGTTTAAAGTCATCTTTTTTTTATTTACTGAGGAGATAACCTGGGTAGGCTAAAATTTTCGACTAGTTTGTCAATTTTTTTTTTGAATTTATAGATTTTAACCGATAGATGTCCATATAAACTATGATCAATTTCAACAGTTATTACTGTTCCGTTTTGTGTTTAGTAGTCATCAAAGATATGTGTGTTTGCTCATTCTTTTTGGTCCGTTTAGGAATTGATTCTGCTGTGAAATAGGCTCTAACTGAAATTGTGTTGGATATAAAATTATCCCAGATGCAGAATTCTGTAGTATAAAGAAGTGTGAAATAAAATAATAACTTTCAGTAGTTTGAATTGAATTACATGAGTGATTAGAGCCATATAGACTGATAAGTTCACCTAATTTTTATCAGAATTAAACACTAATTGTAAATCAAAGCGTCAAAACGCAGTATTACTGTTTTCTAGCTTTATGATCGCATGCAAGCAAGAAATTTACAGCTTTATACTATACATAGTGTTTGCAACTAGAGTAGGGGCAGTAAAAAAATCAACAGAAAGTTGTTGTTTTGTTTTTGTTTTTGTTTTTTTTTTTTTTTGTTGTTGTTTTTTTTGGCAGAAACAAAGATCTACAGTTATGTCCGAGTCTGGTATTGATATGCAATATTTTACGAAAGGATATGGAGTAAATGAACATGAGACCATAACACATATGTTCACTCCAACCGCAATAATTTTAATGAGCTGTATGGCCATTTCGGAAATTTATTCCTCATCAGCAGCACTAGAATCCAAACAAAGGAAATCCATTATTTCAAAAAATGTTTAAAATAGATCAAACCAAACGAAACCCGAATAATCAGTAATATTAAATATAGCTAAGGACAAGACTACGATGGAGGGAGTTAGTCCTTCGGTTTTAGAATTTACATAAATTTAGTTAATAGTAATTAAAGAAAGTGTACACATGAGTTAGAATCTCATGTTCAAGTACACCATATCTAAGTAAAATAAAGAGCATACATCTCTTTAGATTTTCTCACTTGCATTTCATTTCTTTTTCTGTTATTTCATTTGGAATGAAAAACTGTTCTATCTTCTATAATAAATATCCAATGAACACAATTTACAACATGTACAATTGTTGCCTCTCTTAAGGAAACACATCTAGATATTTTTTCTTCGATGAAAACTGAGGGCCATAGCTTCATAATGTAGCTCCGTGTGTGGTTTCAGGACATTTTATGTAACATAACCACTTTATTGCTTGGATTTTAGACTCCTGTGTTTATGTGTTGCGGTGATGACCAGACAGTCATCAAAATTAAAAGTAAGATGATCAAACACAAGTATTTGGAACATCATTCCAGAAGGCTTGACTTTACTGTATTATTTGTTTGATGCACATATAAAAAATGTCTCCTTTCATTGCATTTCAGGGCCTTGTTACTAATAAGAAAATTTTACTAACTATGCAGACATCGCTTCCACACCTGCTGGCTTCAACCCATGTTTATTTTGTTATTTCCCTCATAAAATAAAACGTGGTCTGGTTTACTTCCAAAGATGTTTATCTTTTCAAAGAATGTCATGAGCCCAATTCGATCTACCTTCCGTTCAATTGGGGGGACAATCTTTTTGTTGAGAAATGCACAAAATTGTCAACTTCATTGACAAGAAAACGAAAGTAAACTTTGGAATTCTCTGGACTATCCATAGGCTAAGGAATATATCCCGGAATTCTTTGATTACGTCACTGGGTGGTATAGAAAACCCTCGAGAGTTCCGAGTTTATTTTTTTCCAAATATAGAAGTTTGTGGTCAAAGGACCGTAATTGCAATAATCCCGACCGATGGACTGGTTAATCGTGATACATAACGATATGAGTGACTACGATTGCTGGATATAACTCTAATAACGTCTCTCAAGTCTTAAAAGTTAAATATCCACCGGTATTGATTATCACAGGCTCAGCTGTCTAACCACGTGGATACCGCATGATAGATGTAATCCCGATTTTGATTGGCTATTGATCGACACGTGATTTTCATCCGTTACATAAACGAAACATTTTTCAGCGTAGAATTTCTTGCAAATCTCGTTTTTCCTCTTATTTCGTTTCACGACCGTAAAATCGCTTAAAAGCACACATGATTTGTCAAGGTTTACAGGTATTTTTAGCAATATATTGCCTTTTTGTGATCAGTAAACATCAGGTATCTTTCTTTACTCGTAGTGATATCGGGTGCTAAATTCTAGAGTTTATACGAGCGTATATTTTGTAGTTCCCGGAAGTAATGTAAACAAAACAAAATGGCTCCAAGCCGATCGCAAATTACTGTTTTCGAAAACAGTAAAAAAAATTGAGTGAGTCGTTGCAAGATATAATAAAATTTTAGAAAATCTATCGTTGTATTTTTTGTTAAATTGGTAATAAAGTAGGCAAAATCAATAAAATTGCTGTCACATTGCTTTAAATTACCTCAGTGGAAAGAAATCCGAGTTTTATATATTTTTCATTATTTTTAAATATCATTGCATAAAATGTAGAGTTAATGTACATGTAATAGATAACTGGATGTTAGTAGTTATAAAATGACAATTCTGCCGCAAGACCATTTTCCAGGCAGAAATCGCAATGGTCCAAAGGTATGCCGGGGGAAAATTTGCAAATTATTTTGGCCATATGCAAATTTCCCCGACCTGTTCCAAGCATTTACTGGAATCACGTAATATAAATACCGGTCGAAATCCTATAAATAGTAGCACTATGCAAAATTCTGGTGATCGAGAAAAATCATCAGACCACCTAAAAAATTTCCAAATTTGAATAGTATAAATAAAATCATGCCATCCAAGATTATCATGGATTGCTACGAAGATTCCGTCTGCGGAGATAGCAGACCAACTTCATACCCCGAAATGCAGAAATTCTGCAATACCCCACTGAAAAGGAAGAAGGGGCAGCTTTGCAAGGGCAAACCGGGGAAAGATGGGCTTTGCTGGAGGCATACCCAGCGGCGAGACGATGCCAATCAGCCGATCGGAGGGAAATTTAGGGTGGCCGAGACCATTGGGGAACTGAGGAAAATCGCTAAGGAGGAAGGGGTGAAGGGATATAGCAGGTAGAATAAAATGGATTTGGTGCGGCTCATTGAGTCGGCGACAGACCGAAAATTCAAGCGCCGGGAAGTATTCACCAGCAAGCAGCTCAAGGCGATCGCGAGGCGGAGGGGGATCACCAATATCTCCCGGCTGAAGAAAGATCAGCTGGTCGAGAAGGTTAAGCAGAGCATTGAGGAAGCCGCGGATCTCATCGAGGTTGCGGATAAGCGGGAAGCCGTGGGTGGGGTATTTGGCACGGTAATCATCAAGCCCAAGACGCAGCAGGACGTGGAGACTTTCATCAGGCTAAGCTGGGGGAAAATCCGAAGCACGACTTTGGAGGGCTGGCGGAAAAGAAGGGGTTGAAAGTGGAAATAATCCTCCACGTGGAGATGGTGAAGATCAGCCCGGCGACCGGTGAGAATATCTACGCCAATCCAAAATTCCGATCGGCCTTGTTAGTAATTACCGAGTCGGCAGATTTGGACGAAGTGATAGCGCGGATGGAGGATAAGGTCATTGAGAGCATGGCGACTTTCCAGCTGAATGAGTATAAGCCCCTCAAGGGAAGCTCATATTCCACTTCCCAAGAAGCTCGCGGCCAAGAAGGCAATAATCAACGTGAAAAATGAGGATCAGCAGTGCTTCAGATGGGCGATCCTCTCGGATCATGCAAGTGGCTAAGGACGAGACGCGCAATTTCTGCTGGGTGAAGAATCTCTCGCGGCTCTTGACGGCGCAGATGACCGATCACGATGGGGAAGATTACTTCTGCCGCCGATGCCTGAATCACTTGACTCGGCAAGAAAAGCTTGACCAGCACATGGAATATTGCGGGCAGAAGAAGGCGGTGAAAATCGAGATGCCCGACGAAGGGAGCTACGTCAGCTTCCAAGACCATATTCGATCGATGAAGGTGTCATTCGTCGTCTACGCAGACTTCGAGTGCTTCACGACCAAGGTCAAGCCTGAACCGGTAAAGGCTGGCGTAGACAGAATCATGCAGATGCTGGAGCGCATGGTGGAGCTTATCAAGCAGAAGGTGGAAGGGGGCGAGCCATCCAAATCCCATACCAAGATCCTTCAGAAGCACGAACCATCGGGATTCTGCTACCATATCAAGTGCTTCGACGAGACGGTATATGCCAAGGAGCCGATGATCTACACCATGCAGTAGGAAGGGGAGGACGTGGGGCAGATCTTCGTGGATCGGCTCACGAAAGATATCCGGGAGATCTATCAGCAGGGCGATTTCAAGAAGCCCGTGGCGATGACGGAGGAGGATAAGATCGCCTTCGCGGAAGCCACCAAGTGCTCCATCTGCGACCAGGAGCTTGGGGAGGATAAGGTAAGGGACCATTGCCACTTCACGGGCAGATTCAGAGGGGCCGCGTACAATGTGTGCAATCTGAACTACCAGGTGCCGAAATTCATACCGATCATCTTCAATAATCTGGCCGGCTACGATGCCCATCTCTTCATCAAGGCGCTGGGGGCTACCAAGGGCAAGATCAGCTGCATTCCCAATACCGAGGAGCGCTACATCTCATTCACCAAGAGCGTGGCGGTCAGCTCGTATAAGGATAAGAAGGGGAAAGAGAATACGCTCTATCAGCATCTGCGCTTCATCGATAGCTTCAAATTCATGGGGGCAAGCCTGCAGAAGCTGGTAGAATCTACGCCAGCCGATGCCTTCACCAATATGAGGCGGGAATTTGAGACCAAGCCGATGGATTCGGAGCTCTTCACGTTGGGGTACTTTGAATCGGAGAATGGGCGGAGCATTACCTTGCGCGAAGTGATCGACCGGGAAAAGCTGAGGCATATCGTGACGCATCCGGAAGACTACGAGCTGGGAAGTAGATATATCAAGGGGGAGAAGGCGGATAAGGATGCTCAGCTGACGCTCTTGAAAGATTACCTGGCCCGCACCAATGCCCTGGGGGAGTGCCCGATGAGATATTATCAGCGCCACGCCTTCGGGAGGTATTGGACGAGCGAGAAGATCGGGCTCCAGCCGCCGCATCCAACATACTCTATGCGCTGATCATATGATTGATATCGATATGAAGAATGCGCATCCGACTCTGCTCTCCTGGTATTGCCATGAAAATGGGATCGCGTGCTCGGGGCTCGACGCATATATCGGCGACCGGGAAAGGCTAATCGCGGACCTGATGGCCTATAAAGGAATCAGCCGGGACGACGCCAAAACCTACCTCCTCGCCATCATCAATGGGAATATCGTCAAGCTAAAGGATGACGCACCCGCCTGGCTCCGGGACTACTATGGGGGAATGAGACAGATCATGGAGGAAGTGATCAAGCTGAATCCTGACCTGCATAAACTCGCCTGCGAATCTAAGGAGAAGAGGGGGACAGACTACAATATCGAGGGCACGCCCGTGAATTACGTGATGTGCTCCCTGGAAAATAAGGCTCTGATGTCAGCCTTCGATTATCTTGCCGAGCAGGAGATCGAGGTGGGGGCGCTCGTATTCGATATTCGATGGGCGGATGATCCATAAGAAGGGGTCCCGCGCACCAGGCTACCCGAGATTCTTCAGGGCTGCTCTCAGAGGGTGAAGGAAGTCGTTGGGGCGGATATCTGCTTCTGCGCAAAGGAGTCTATCCCTACGAATATATGGAGCTTCGAGAGGCTCCAGGAGACCCAGCTCTCACCCAAGGAAGCCTTCTTCAGCACGCTCACCGGTGAGCATATTAGCGAGGAAGATAACGTGCACGCTCAGAGGGTCTGGGAGGTCTTTGGATGCAAGACCATGCGCGATTACCACGACCTCTATCTCGAGACTGACGTGGTCTTGTTCACCGACGTCTTCGAGAATTTCCGTGAGATCTGTATGAAGCACTATGGTCTCGATCCGGCGCACTACTACACGGCGCCAGGGCTGGCTTACGACGCCGCGCTCAAGGTCAGCGATATCAAGCTTGAGCTTCTCACCGACCCCGATATGCTGCTCATGGTTGAGAAGGGGATTCGTGGGGGTCTGACCTTGGCGTCTCAGAGATATGCTGGGGCAAATAATCCCTACGTGCAAGATTTCGATCCAAGCAAGCCGACCAACTATCTGATGTATCTGGACGCGAATAATCTCTACGGATGGGCGATGAGTCGGGCTCTACCCACCGGAGATTTCAAGTGGATCGATCCCTCGGAAGTCCCAGACCTCAGCACGCTCGGCGAAGAGGATGAGCAAGGATTCATCTTGGAAGTGGATCTCGAATATCCCAGGGAGCTCCACGATCGTCACAACGACTATCCCCTCGCGCCGGAATCTATGGTGATCAATAGAGTCAGGAAGCTGGTGGCCAATCTCCACGACAAGGAGAAATACGTGGTCCACTACGTGAATCTCAAGAAGTATCTTGCCCGGGGCCTGAAGCTGAAGAAGATCCATCGCGCCCTCTGATTCACCCAGAGCCCATGGCTGAGGGGGTATGTGGAGAAGAATACGGCTTGCAGGGCGGCAGCATCCACCGCCTTCGAGAAGGACTTCTTCAAGCTCATTGTCAATTCGGTCTTCGGGAAGACCATGGAAGATATCCGCAATAGGGTGGACGTGCGGCTGGTGAATAGCGAGAAGGTCGCCCGGAAGCTAGTGGCCAAGCCTAACTTCAAGCGCAGGACGGTCTTCAGCGAAGATCAGGCCGCCGTCCATATGCATCGCACCAAGATGGTCTTCGATAAGCCCATCTACCTAGGATTCGCCATCCTTGATCTAT
>MJUU01038209.1:13680-25707 GCA_002080025.1 Modiolus philippinarum | reverse complement strand
GTAAACTTCAAAAGGTTGAAAAAGAATTACAATCATTTAGGAGTAGCAGAGGAGAAGTGTCTGGTTAAAGTGTTTTGATTGCATGTGTTTGTGTGAAAAGTATTAAAAACGTGGGATACATTCAAGACACAAATTATATATATTGTATATAATAAATTTATTGTCTAAGTCGTCTTGATGTGCTATGTAGTAATGCAAAATAAATAAAATAGATTGAATTATTACCTTTATTTTTCAAAGCTACAAACATATATTAACAGGCATACACATTCGCCAATATAAATGTCAAAACGAAAATAAACCAACAACAAAACAAACACGAAAAGAGGTTATCGCAGCCTTCAAAAATGAGCACAAACACAAAGACGACGGGCTTGTAGTTGTCGTATTTCAACAGGAAAACCATTGAACAACCTCTACACAATCCACTGTTGATTTTCCTGTATCATCATCGTACGAACACCGATGACCAATTGACCCGGCTGATTAAGGTATAGTAAGGTGAGGTTATGGAAAATCTAAGATTTGATATTGATATTTTGAGTAGAAGGAGCATTGGTAAAGGAACATTTAGTTCACTTGAAGATATTGATGGGTTGTGAACCGTGTTTTCCATATATATAATGCTGCTTGCAACACTATCATGTTCCTCTTTTATCATTACCATTGTAACTATTCCTCCTTTCTCTTTTCTTTCTACCATACTTGTTGTATCTTTCAGCCCGCCCAAAATAGACATTGATTACGTAGCACCTTTATTATACCCCCGCTCCGAAGGAGGTGGGAGGTATACTGTTTTATCCTTGTACGTCATTCCGTCCGTCCGTCACAACTTTGATCAAGCTTAATTTTCTCTGCAATGGTAAATGATACAAATTTAAAATTTTGTCAGAAGCTTTGTACAGTCATGCCATATTGTTGGATGCATTTTCAAATCTGTCGGGTTACTACTTCCTGTTTACCAACTTGGTCAATTTTCAAAAATTCGGTCTGTCCGTCCGTCCGTCACAACTTTCGTCAAGCTTTTCTCTGCAATGGTAAATGATACAAACTTGAAATTTTATCAGAAGCTTTGTATTGTCATGCCATATTGTCGGATACATTTTCAGACCTGTCTGGTTACTACTTCATGTTTACCGACCTAGTCAATTTTCAAAACTTCGGTCTGTCCGTCACAATTTTCGTCAAGCTTTTCTCTGCAATGGTAAATGATACAAATTTGAAATTTTGTCAGAAGCTTTGTACAGTCATGCCATATTGTTGGATGCATTTTCAGGTCTGTCGGGCTACTACTTCCTGTTTACCGACTTAGTCAATTTCCAGTAATTGCATCCGTCTGTCACAACTTTCGTCGAGCTTTTCTCTGCAATGGTAAATGATACAAACTTGAAATTTTGTCAGAAGCATTGTATAGTCATGCCATAATGTGGGATGCATTTTCAGATATGTCAGGATACTACTTCCTATTTACCGACTTGGTCAATTTTCAGTAATTCCGTCTGTCCGTCAAAATTTTCGTCAGGCTTTATCTGCAATGGTAAATGTTACAAACTTGAAATTTTGTCAGCAGCTTTGTACAGTCATGCCATATTGTGGGATGCATTTTCAGATCTGTCTGATTACTACTTCTTGTTGACTGGCTTAGTTAATTTTCAGTCATTATGTGCTATATTGTTAGATGCATTTTCAAACCTGTGCAGACCACTAAAAGCTAAGAGCGGGGGTATTTCTAGTGAGCTTTGGCTCACAGATCCCTTGTTTTTACCTAACATTGACCAAAGGGTCTAACACTTGACGTCCGTCTTCCTTCCGTCCGTCGTCGGTAACTCTTCAGATTTTCATCTATTCCTCTGAAACCACTGAAGTGATGCAACCAAATTTTACAGGGATGTTGTATGTAAGGTCCTTTACTAAAGTTGCTTATTTAGTTCCGGTCCGATGAAAACATTGCCGCCACCGTGTTACATAGTTTTAACATTGGACCATATGGGAAATTCATGTTCATCTTCTTCTCTAAAACAACGCAAGCTCAACCAAACTTTACAGGAATGATGTATGATAGGTCCTTTACAAAGATTTAGTGCTCATAGTGTTCCGATCCGATAAAAGGCTGCCAGCTTTTTCACATTTCACATTGGACCCTACAGGAAATCCTATTTTAATCTTCTCCACTGAAAACACTGAAGTAAATTCAACCAAACTTTACAGGAATGATGTATGGAAGGTCCTTAATTTACAAGGATTCACTGCTCATATTGTACCGACCCAATGAAAGACATGGCCACCAGCGCCGAATTTTAGTTTCAACATTGGACCCTATGGGAAATCCCATTTTCATCATCTGCTCTGAAACCACTGAAGCAAATTCAATGCTGTATGAAAGGTTCTTTACAAAGATTGGTCATTTCGTTTCGATCCAATAAAAAAATTGTCGGCAGTGTGGAACTTACATTTTACATTGGATCTTATGGGAAAACATCATTTTCATCAACTCCCCTCAAATCACTGGGGGCAAATTCAACAAAACTTTACAGGAATGATGTATGTAAGGTCCTTTATAAAGAGTGCTTATTTTGCTTTGATTCGACAAAAAACATAGCTGCAGGTGCAAAACTTAGTTTAACGTTGGACTTTATAGGAAAAGCATCTTTTTCATCATCTGCTCTTATACTATTCAAAGCAAATATACTGTAACGACAAAGGGAAGATCCTTCCCAATAATTGCTCTTTTCTTTCGGGTCTGACAAAGAAATCATGAAAGCCAACACGGAATTTACTAAACATTGGTTTCTTTCATCATCAGCTCTGAAACTATTGAAGCAAATTGAACTAAACTTTACTGGAATGATGTATGGAAGGTCCTTCACAAAGATTGCCCATTTCGTTCTGATTCGGCAAAAACAGGACCGTCAGCGGAGAACACAGAAAAAGCCTTGTATGAAACATATTGTCAGATGAACGAAACAGGCTCTGTTTCCGAGGCTCGTGTTGGTAAAAAAGGATGTTCTCTGGTCCATTTTAAAATGAGTAAAGCTTAAAACAAATGTTATTATTGCTTAGAAAGCTGAAAAAGAAGTAGTTTACAATAATATAATGCTTTTGAATTGATATCAATAAATGAATGTGACAAAATAAATAGGATTTAAAGAAATTTTGTCTGAATGCTGCTAAAATTGATAAAAAAAGAAATTTTAAACATGGAATATAGGACATTTTGTTTTTGATACGGACTTTATCATGGCCAGTATCAAGCGAGACCGTTAGGACAACCTTGATGCGTTACGCATAAGAATTTCTTCATACGCATAAAGAGAACTTCATAAAAATAGCTCATTTTGTTCCGATGCGACCAAAAAAAAAAGAAAAAAGAAAAAGAAAAAAAATGGCGGAGAGCGAAAAACTGATATTTAACGTCGGACAATAAGAAAACGTCATTTTCATCATCTGCTCTAAACAGTTGAAGCAAATTAAACTCAACTGTATTGGAATAACATAGCGTCTGGCTTTTACAAGGATTGCTCGTTTTGTTCCTATCAAAGAAAAAATATGACCGGCAGCACGGAGCATACTGTAACATGGGCCCTATGGGAAATTCATATTTGATAATCTCGCCTAAAACCCGGAGGTAAATTCAGCCAAACTTAAAAGCGAATGATGTCGTGAAGGTCCGTTTCAAAGATTGCTCATTTCGTGCCGATCCGACATAAAGCATGGCCGCCAATGCAAGACTTAGTTTCACATTTGACCCTTTGAAAAAATATCATTTTCATCATCAGCTCTGATACTATTGAAGAAGTTGAACCATCTGTACTGGAATGATGTGTGGAAGGTACTTTAAAATGCTCATTTTGATTGAATTCATTAGAAAACACAACACTGAACATCATAATTTGATCATCTCCCCTGAAACCGCTGAGGCGAATTTCACCACACTTTACTGAAATGCCATATGGAAAGTCTTTACGAAAGATTGCTCATGTCATTGAGTACCTCATCAAATCATATCTTACAATTTGACAGGCACTAAACGTTATGAAATGTTAAAAAAAGGTGTTTACTAGTATTTGTCCTAGCAATTTGTAAAGGAGAAAGACTGAACCTGATTACTCTTTATTTAGGGGCCGACTCCGACCTGCCGTTGGGTGTGGGGTTTCCTCACCATTCATTGTAGATCTTGTGGTGGCTTTGAATTGTTATTACTTCCATTTGGGTCGTTGTGTCTTTGACACATTCCCCGTTTCTCTTCTCTTTTCTAACTTTCAACTTGATTTTACAGATATGGCAGCGTATACAAATTACCAGCTAAAACTGAAGTGATATACAAATAACTAAATACCGAACTTATAGTAAATATAATTGCTGCATATGCCCACTTCGAAAACTTATGTCTCTTCAGTGCAAAGAAAATCTAAACGCCTAGAATTCCATTCACTCAAAGATGTTTTATTATTATTATTTTTTTTTATTATTTGAATTTTTAAGACATTACAATATTAAACAACAAGACAACGATGTTTAAAACTGATTAAAAAGCAAGTAGCCAATATGATCTCTCGAATATGATCTAAATCGAAAGCCAAAATCAGCTAAGGACAAAGCTTTGCATGAGGGAGATACTTATTAGTTTTCAACATAATTTGAAACATTTAGATATGCAAGTTTTCAAATAAAATCGGCTTTCCGATCGGAACCAAAATACTGACTACTGGACTGGTGAATACCCCCGGTGACTAACAGTCCACCAGCAGTGGCATCGACACAGTGGTAATTAACAAATAACTAAACATTGAATTTACAGTTAATTTAATTTCTGTATATGGCCATTTCGACAACTTATCTCTTAAGTGCAGATAAAATTTAAATATTTGATGACAGTTTTAAAAGTAATTTAAAATTGCTCTTGTATATCTCTAACCAGTTATTACTCGATTACCTCATAACGCAAATGGAATCGAATTAAGATTAAAAGTGATACAAAACAACCATAAAAGCGTTGTGCAATTGCTTGGTTTTACCATATATTTGTAGAAACTTTGTCTCATGTGCGTTTACTCCATTTTTTCTTGTTTTTTTAAAATTTTTTCTGTCTTAATCTATGAACATTGTCGTCGCATGACATCATTGACAGATATGACGTGTCTGTGTCCCTAATGAAAACGGACATTTTCAGATAAATTTTACGTCTTTACGGATTTGACATAACTGGTTTGATTCAACCCTGGATTGACTCATGAAATGCTTTCCCTTCCGGAGCACACCCGGTTTTCACACTATGAGTGCCTTGGTTATTAATGTCGTCTTTTTTATTTCCGTGCCTTGTTGCTGTCTCACATCCTTTTTCTGTTTTTGTTTTTCTTTGTTGCCATGTCTTTGGACTTTAATTTTTGTGATCATCACTCCCAATGTTCCTTCTGTATTCTAGTGCCGTTGTTTCAGACACATAAATGTGTAATCAATAAAAAGACTAGTTTCAGATATTAACAGTTATGATTTTTATACACTTTATACAACCCTTTCACATTGATTACATTCAAATTGAGTTAACTTATTAAATGGTCTTCCAAATGTTCTGGTCTGCATTTCATTCGTCGAAATAAAAAAGCAAGGATTCGTCTCTAAGATCATTATTCCTTGACTTGCAATAACATGATAAAGGCACTGAATCTTTTGCTCGACAACATTTTTGATCGTTTTTACACATCGTTTATCAACAGGTCATTGGAATGTAAACTGTGCACCTCTCATTGCAGATCTTTTTCTGTCCTGTAGTGAACGAGATTTTTATGCAACAATTACAAAATAGTGATCAACTTATTTCAATTTTCAATGATAACAACAGGTATATCGACGATATCCTTACTATTGACGAGCCAAAGTTTTAGACTTTGTAGACCTAAATACCTACAAATTAAGAACTGAAACTTAATAAAGCGAACAATGATTATAAATACTGCCCTCTTCTCGATTTTACTACCATCTTTAACTCTGGTAAATTAAAACTTAAATTTGTGACAAAAGGGATGATTTTGATTTAAATATTACTAACATCCCTTGTCTTGATGGCTACGTTCCTCTAGCTCCATCAAACGAGATTTATATATCTCAACTAGTACGATTCGCAAAAGTCTGTTCTACCCTTGACAACTTTAATTAACGTAACCTTTCTATCAAATGCAAACTTTTACAACTAGGTTACAGATTTCATAAATTGTTAAACATATTTAAGTAATTTTATAGAAGATATAGAAATTTTATACTTAAATACGGTGTTACTCGGAAACAGCTTACTACTAAGGACATTTCTCACTCTTGATTTTGCGGGAATGTTGTTAAAAACATCAAAAACTGATAAATAAATAAAACACACTCAGACGGACCTTACAATCTCTACGTAATAGGGGATATTACCAAGATATTCTTCACGATTCTGTTAAATTGGCTTTGAGATCCAGTGACCTTAAGTATCTAAATAACGTTTAATTTTGTCTTATTCTTTCCACCTCAAGATTTAGGTCATGGAGTTAGTAGACCACCTGTATTGGGTTTTATTTCCTCGTTTATTAAATTATAGGGAAACGGGATAGAGAAAAATGGGAGGTGGGTACCTTCGAACCGGTTCAACCCTATCGTTAGCTCTTGCTAGTGCCGGTACTAAGTCCGGCTATCCAGCGTTCCTATCGTTATATCCGTTTGTCTTTTGTATTTTTTATAGTTTTTCTTGCGCTGTTCCCTGGAAGATTGGGCATGTGATTGTAATTTTCGGTCATTGTAGGTGATTCCTGTAATCGTTTCTCCATTAATTGTTTTGCTTTCGATTCGGATTTGGAACTTGCATCTGTTTGAAAATGTATTATTGTGTATTGTGACGTCATGGAAACGAAAATCCTTCATTTCTAAGGTCGATTTAGAATGGAAAATTTCATTTTATGTGATATTAGAATCAAAATAGTTTATGGCAGGTATATTTTTCTTGTCATTTAACCATGCCATTTGCTTAATCTATATCAACGTATTTATAGGGTTTTTGTCCCATGTACATTTACTCCATATCCCGTTATTTGTTCATGGGCTAGGCCTTTATATTCGAAAATTTAACTCCTCGCTAACGCTCTGGTTGCATTCGAATATAAATGTCCTGCCCATGAAAATAAACATGTGCCTGCTATGAACAAATTCTAAATTCTTACACGGCTTTTTTTAATCGTCAACCAGTATAACATAAAATAATACTCAATAACCTCACACTTCGCACATGGTAACGTTATTAATGATTTAATATGATTAAAAGGGATGCAAAACAACCATGTTTTTTATTTTGTCCAACTTTGGTTATGAATTGAAGGAAATAAAGGTTAAGAAGATTTTTGAACTAAACCATACCATTCAAACACGTAAATGTTTATTTTTGGCTTTCTATTCGAAATTTCGAACATGCATCTGTTTGAAAACGCCAAATTCTGTATTGTGACGTCATAGACACAGACAGCATTGGATATGGGAAGTCCGTCTGAAGGACGGTTCATGATATTCCATTTTCTGTCGTTTTAGAATCCAAAGTATTCATGGCATGTACATAGTTATTATGTCGCCCCAGACGTAGTCGGAACGACATATTGATTTTGGTCCGTTTCTTTGTTATTATTAAGTCTCCCAAACAAAGTTTGGGGAGACTTATTTTTTCTACTCAATTCTTATTATTTTTCTTGTTCTCCTCTTTCTGTCAAAAATTTATCCGACCATTTTCACAAACACTATTACTCGGATCTTGACCAAACTTCACAGGATAATAGACCCTTATCCCAAAAGATGCAATAGGGTCTTGGAATTTTCAAAATGGCACCGGTTGTTATGGAAACGGCAAAAAAGGCGGCAAATCAAAGTGCTCGGAATTGGAAGAAAATTTACAGGAAGGTTGCTTTAGGACATGGGGAATAGGTTTCTGGTGTCCAAGACTTCAAAATGGCACCCGTTGCCATGGAAACGGCAAAAAAGGCGGGGAAATTAAAGTGCTCAGAATTGGATGGAAATGTGCAGGAAGGTTTCTTCTCTCCAAGACTTCAAAATGGCATATGTTGCCATGGAAACAGAAAAGGGCGAGAAAATTGAATGTGCTCAGAATTGAATGAAACTCAACAGACAGGTTGCCTCCGATGTGTGGAAGTGATTTGTAGGCCGGATTTCTGATTTGGGAGTTCGTGTTGGAGACTTTTGTATCAGCATCCTAATACAATTATAAATTATCATTATTATTATGTCGCCCCAGACGTAGTCGGGACGACACATTGTTCTTTGCCCGTTTCTTTAGTATTATTATTCATTATTGTTTCTTTCTTCCACCTATTTTTGTCCGGTGATTTTCTCTGAGATGCTTCAAGAGAACTCATTGATACTTGGCACAAAGTTGGACCACTATAAAAAGATATGCATGCACCACAAAAAGTTTTCAAAATGGCACCGGTTGCCATGGAAACGGCAAAAAAGGCGGGAAAATCAAAGTGCTCAGAATTGAATGAAAATTTACAGAGAGGTTGTTGCTTAGGACATGGGGGAAAGGTTCCCGATGTCCAAGACTTCAATATGGCACCGGTTGCCATGGAAACGGCAAAAAAGGCGGGAGAATCAAAGTGCTCAAAATTGGACGAAAATTTACAGAAAGGTTGTTTAGGACATGGGGGGAAAGGTTTCCGATGTCCAAGACTACAATATGGCACCGGTTGCAATGGAAACGACAAAAAAGGCGGGAAAATCAAAGTGCTCAGAATTGGATGATCAATTGATCTTCAACGAAAATTGATTTCTAGTTAGATTTTGAGCTGGGAACAAGCTGGAATCATCTAATTGGCTGTCAGGGGCAATATCAGCTTTTGCTTGCAATTGCGAATCTAGTTTTTCATTATTCTTTCTTTCTTCCAAGGATTTTTGTCCTCCTATTTTCTCAAAAATACCTGGACAGAATTCATTTATACTGGGCACAAAGTTAGATCAGCATAAGAAGATGTGTATGCACCGACAAAAAATTTCAAAATGGCTGCCGTTTTCAAGATGGCCGCCAAATTACGTCAAAATTTCAACATTGTCGGAATTCAATGAAAATTGGTTTCTAGGCAGATTTCGATGCTGCGACCAAGATGGAATCATCGAATTGGCTGCCACCGGCGACATCAGCTATTGCTTGCAATTGCAAATCTAGTTGTCATTTAATTTGTTTTCCCTCTTAGGCATATGGGGAACTGTTACCATTGACATTTTCAAATTCGACAAAAAAGGGTTCTTGGTAAATTTTATTGGTCACTGAGGAGACATACGTTGTCGAAATGCGCATATGCAGAAAATAAATTCACAGCAACTTTGGTATTAGTTATCAATATCAAGGACATTTAGGGATAAGGTTACCAGCAGGAACATAAACAATTGGGGAACAAAAAGAGAAGTCTTGTTGTTATGATCTAAAATCATTAGCAGTACTTGTTTGTAATTGAATATATTGGTTTGGTATAGGTACAAGATATAAGAGCAATTGTTTGGTTTTGACGTTCGGATGCTTTTCAGGTCGATGGCACTGCTGGTGGACCAGGACCCGGTTGTTCATCAATAGGTTAAATTTTAACCCGCGGTTAAATATCATAACTTGAGGTTACATTTAAACCGTAGGTTATATTTAGTTTCTTATCTCCTGGTTTAATTTTTACCAACGCATGACGTGAATCCTTTTCTTGTGTTTTATAGAAATTTTTGGTCTTATCGTAATTTTCACCACTTATAATACTTAAGCTTCATTCCATGTATTACACTCGATGGGTGTCCTTGATACTGGATTTGGTCTCCTATTTCGATAATTTTTGCCATGAGAACTTTTTGACTAATTTTGGAATTCGGCCTTCCATATTATTTGATTCTAATGCTGCTTAGATACTACTCCTTGAAACTCGTGTACAGTATAACAAAATTTACTGTATATAATGCAACATAGTGGTTTTTGTATTTTGGAATAAACAATTGGTGCTTTTGTTGCATCTGTCATCCATTTGTTAAAATAAAACAAAGGGCTACGCCAAGCGTTGCATGATACGACCGCAGCATGTCGACCACTAAAATTTGAGAAGATGTAATAAAAAGGAAATGTGGACACTTTTAAGAGTTTGACACAGTAACTAGATGGACACAATAAGGAGCTTGACACAAACTGAGGAACATAGTAATTAACCGTTTTGATCCCTGAAAGCTTGGAAACTGGAAGATTTACGCCAAATCTGTTGATATACTACTGACAGCTTACGTCAAGATGAATCCAAAGAAAAAAAAATCCATCAAAATCCAATAAGAATATATGATGATTCTTGACCGAACCCTTCGCCGGCTTCGGGAAGTTTTGAGTTTTGATTTTTCTTCCGTAGTGCGACAGTGTTTTACCAGCAGACTAGGCTCCTTGAGCTAGCTGGGAGTATAAGCGGTGAGCACCCCTTGACTCATCTTTCAAAATTACGTATTGTCATTTTCTCTCCTTTCAAGACTGTGGTAATGGAGTAAATAGTATACCTGTATTAGGTTTTATTAGTATGTTTTTTTCAACTATAGGGAAACGGGAGAGATAAAAGGGAGGTTTGGGTACCCATAAACCGGTTTAACACTACCGCTGACTTTTGCTAGTGCCGAAGTTACATACTAGTCTTTTCCCCATACCAGGAGTTCCTCCCGGAAAAATTAGTATATACTCAGATTTCCCCCGGATAATCTAGTATATACTAGATTTTCTCCCGGGGAAAAATAAGTATATACTGAATTTTCCCTCTACGGAAAGTCTAGGATGTGTATACACATACCAGTTTTTCCCTCATACTAGAATTTCCCCCTGAGTTTGCAAGTAGTAGATAAGGTAACTATGTCGAATATCTTTCATTTAATCTTGAAACACTTCAAAGAAAGCAGGATAGCAAGGAACATGGTAAATCAAATGGACAAAACGAATAACAAAGAAAGCATAAAACAAAATAACAAGTATATTTATACTTCTGAAAATCAGCTCAACAGTGTCTGATCTGCAAATATATATTAATGTGGTGTAAAATGAAACGAAAAAGATTTTCTGTACCAAGTATGTAAATCAGCTGCTTATACAAAATATCAGTGAATTTGGAAACTTTCTTATCTCCGCCGGATAAGAAAATGCTAAAGTATTACAGATTTCAAAATAAAAAAAATATATACTTAAAGATCTAATGTAAGAGCCCGAAACGGGGTTTACTTCTCAAACGATAGCATACCACAATGTAGGACGACCACATTAAGACACACGTGGGTCAACAGAATGACAGGCGATAATGAACAGAACCAGCTTTTGTTGTCTGGGGATATTTTCACGATCCTCCATCTAGTCCATGGGCTAGATATGGCTACCGTGCACCCCCCAGGACCCATCCCCATAATTTTTTTAAAGTCTTTTATATGTCTATTTTGAGATTTTAAATGTTAACAAGCAAAATGTTGGGATGGAGCTGAGATTGAGGGGTATTTTTAACCTCGGGTAATTAAATTTTGCGTATTTCGGATTTTACACAAGTTTTGCCTTTCGTGTCTCTGGAAAGGGTATAAGATCCCTCAAAATGGCCAAAATGGGGTATCAACGGAAAGATCATGGTATTAGCTGTACAATGATACCATGGAATTGATTTTACTTTTATATATGTGTTGAGCAGAGCTAAAAGTGTAGCCCTCCCCCTACATTTTTTGGCGTAAATAGCTCAAATCTTTACTATCTCATTTGTATATTTTTCATATGAAACCCCCAATTATCATTTATTGTATAGTTTTGTACTTAACTGTAAAGCATTCATAAGAAAATGATGCTTTTCATATATTATTTGTCTTTCATGATTAGAAAAAAAATGACATAATAGGAATTATCGAAATTGTTGAATTTATTGAAATTTCTAAGTTTTTCTGGTCTCAATAATCAAGAAATGAAAATTTATGGCTCTGCTAAATATATTTTACGTTTTCCACATATAAACAATGGAAATCTAAAAAAAA
>MJUU01038209.1:0-13567 GCA_002080025.1 Modiolus philippinarum | reverse complement strand
AACCCCTTCAAACTCATCATCTTGTTCCTCTTCCTCGTCATCGGAATCTATCTGACTTGCATTAGAATCCCCCTGCAATACGTCTGCAAGACGTTGTGGAACGAACTCACCCTCAAACCAAAGTGGTTCAAGCAACGTATCTGCAATATGCCAGCCATGTACATTTGAAGGAACTGGTATATTTGGTTTTGCAATATGTGCCGATTTCAATATACCAACTTGGTAATTTTCTCTCCGGATATGTTGTTCTAGACTTTTTTACACGGAGGTAACATGCTGATATCAACGTTACGTTTTGAATCAAACGTATTTGTGGAGGTTGACACGCACTTGAGACGAATATTGTTGTGTCGCAAATTATTCACTGACGTAAATCTGGGATTTCCGTAAAGAGCACAAGTGAATATTTCAAGTTCACTAAGAAGTTCAGATGTTATCTCCCATGAATCGCCTAATTTTGAAACCATGGTTAGGAATGTCTGGCTTTTTTTCATTACTTTAATGGGCTTAACCTTGCCGATTCCCTTGAAAGCACTTGTACTATCACATCGTGTGAATGCGTGTAATCCCATTAGGGCAGTGAAGTATTCTTGACCAAAGCTTTCAGCGAGATGTGTAATATTAATCAGTCTCTTTCTGTTTCCTGTGCCAGTGTCGAATAATATAGTAATGCCCCGCATGCTCAGGGCATAATGAAGACAAATGAAAAATATATCACTATCTGGACTTTTGATTCTGACATACTCGTACCCATGTTTCAAACTATACAAGCAGTACACAATCACGCGACTGTCAGTTTCCTCCTGTGATGAACAGAGTTCTTCAACTTCAGTTTTAGTCACGGTATTACCATTTTCACTTGATAAATGAAATGCATGTTCACCTGACACAATAATCACGGATTTTGACTTCAATTTTACTGCCATTGAATCACTAGACCAAACATATAATAGATCTATGAGCTGCTTCTTATTTTCGTCGTTTGTAAGGAACGTCTTCCAGTCTGCTGGCTTTCGAACATTGGCCCCTTTTATGATGAGCTTTTCGCCGGTACCTCTTCTTTCTCGTTCCATAGATTTTACTGAGTTTTCTAGGTACATATCTGTACTAAATACAGTATCAGATGATCTCACTGAAATATCAAAGATTTTCTCGCAAATGGATTTGAAGGTCGACGGTAATTCCTTTAAGTAGTAGAAAACTGCATTTCCATCTTGCACAACTAGTGTTTTTGCATCGACAGGGACCTTTTCATCAATAACATCGCTTGTGAGAAAATGGAACCCCTTTGATTTGTCCGTTTTGTTAAGTAGGCCGTCCGGGGTTGCAATGCTGTAAGGAACGGGCGTTAGAGGGTATGCCATTAGTTCTTTTAAATCTATTCGCAGATCATCACATTGAGATCGAATCAGTAGTTGGAAAGCGATATTGCTTTGCTGCTTATATTCCAGTACTTTGTTGTTAGAAGTCTTTATTTTCGTTGTCTACCTCATTGACGCAAAAGTCTTCAAATTCTGTCGTTTGATTGGATCGAAAAAGTTTTCGTTCTTCTCTAGTCTATCTTTTATAAATGCTCTCTTTTCGCGCTCACCGATTGCCTCAGATTTGAGAGCATCAGACTCAACATCCTGACTGGCTGCTGCACCAGATGATATACAATATAACTTTGTTTTATCTTCTGTGTCAAAAGGATTAATAAACCCAAGGACTGTTTCGGCAGCAGTTACAACACGTTTTTCTCCATGCGAAATTTCAGTTGCTCTCAAATCACGATGTATATTACCTGCGTAAGTATCTGGCAACATATCAGCGAATTCCAGCGTGATCTTCACGAACTGTGCTCTTTCGTGAGCAGTGCGAACCTATCTTTGATATGAATCGTAATTGCCCAAAAGACCAGACAAACCAGCACTTCCACCTCCGGCTCCGCCATGAGAATTTGAGTGCCTCATAAAAGTTTCCTCAATAGTTTTATCTACAGCACAACGATTACCAGGAATGAAGGATCTTGCTACACTAATAGCACCTCTTTTCAACAAATCAGTTGCACCTGGATGTGATTCATCAAGGTTGGCCAAAAATACAGAGAAAGTCTGTCAAATATCTTGCATAATTTTGTCCACCAAAACTAAAGAACAAATCAGCCATCATGAAAAGGCACCTAGAGTACAACAAAAAATCATTTGTTTTAACAGCTTTCAATAGCTGCATCACAATCCAAACATGATCCAGATAAGACATCCAAAATTGGGCTGTCTTTCCCAATCCACCATTCTTAACATCTTCTCTGAAGCTAAGAAAATCTTGTAAATATCTATGACATGAGCTGTCCGATAATACGGCATCAAGGGATGAAGAACATGGTGAGTCAGGCCATCTTCCGACATACTTTCAAAAGGCCTGCTTTCGCCTCTGGTCACAACACAGAATTTTTCGAAGAGTAATCTTTCTAACGCTTCCATCAACGACTTGTGACGACAGATAATGGCTCTATTATAAGGTTTTCCTGTCAAAACCCCTGATATTGATCCAGAACCAACAAGACCCGATTCCAGCAGAACATCTGAAAATCCACTTCCTGCCATTTTCTTGCCCAGCATTTTTAGATAAGCACAGATGACATGAAACGTGCCGATCATTACAATGTGATTTCTGTATTTCTCTGGTTCGTTCCATAAAAGAGGATATGCTTTCATACATACCCCCAGATCAAATGTGGTAATGCAGTATTTTTGACCAACTTCTCGGGCACCTTCCTCTGAATACCGAAGGCATTCCTGGACAGTTTTGTAATCTGTAATTGGCTGGTTTATAACAGGATAGTAATCTATTGTTGTTAGACGGCGTGGTGTTTTGCCAAACAATGAAATATATCCAGCCCAGCCAGGTAATTCTTGGCCATGTGTACAAGATAGATAACGAGCAACTATCCAAACGAGTCCTTTTAACATCTCCTCGGAAAAGACAAGGGCACTTCCAGAAACATCAGACAAGGTAACTTTAAAATTTGGACTTTTTCTCTGGGTAACATAACACTCAGGCAGAACTATCTAACTTTCAAGTTGAAGAGAACGACGACCAGATTTTTCCGATGACTGAATCACTGGTAAGAAGCCACCAACATTTTTATCAGAATCACCACAAAAGTCTTGCATCATGATACCATGCGCAGTGTGAACGGATCCCATGCCTGTCAAATCATTGAGAAGTTGGTCAAAATGGTCAAAGTCCGAATGAAAAATGGACGGAACATCTGGATATCTGACTATTTCGGGCGACAACAAGCTAGAAGTGTCATTTACTACCTCCCCAATGGCTGTTTCTAATTCTAAAGCAAATGAATAAGTCTCGCAGTGGCCAAGTCTATTAAAAAGAGTAGTTAATTCGGCACTACGAAACCAATGTCGAATGGTCATACTCAGGAGAATGTGTTTTTTTAACTTCCACTGACCATGTGTCAATGCCTTACAGATGTCCTGGCTGATTGACTCGATAAGTCGGAGGGTTTTGCTGGATACTTTTGATGTGCCACTTGTAAAAAGGATGGCTAAAAATTTATTCAAGCTACTTGGAATATTAAGAATTGCCTCAGACAAATATTTTGAAGTAGGTGGCCACGGCATAATGTCATCATTTTGGAAGGCCTCACTTACGTCATTTCGAATTTGCATGGCACATTCCTTCACTTGGTCTGCAGTGCCAAGCTTAAAAGCATACTGAATGGCCAGTGCAAGGTCAGTATTAGCACTTGCTACAAGATCAGAGGAGAACCTGCCTTGTCTCTCCATTTTCACAAAAATGAGTGAATCTGGAAACTTCTTTAACAAAGAACTTTTAAGATTTTCACTTCTGTAATTTGGATTTGCATACGGCGTCATGGCGATTTGATCAATATACAGCTGGCGCAAGTCGCTCAATTTTAACACTTTCTTGTTTTCTAATATTTCTTCCCCAACAAAGTCGGAAACAACAAGAAAGGCCTCCTTGTGGGCATTTTCAAGATCAGCTTGTCCCTGTCTCTGTTCTTCACTCGAACTTCGCCAATATTTGGGATCACGTATGTAGTTTTTCCGACAAGATCTATGATACTGTGCCTCACATGCAAATAGATCAAGTCCTCTTATCCTTGTTAGGAGACCTTCGTCATGTCTTTCTTCGGCGATTTTTTGAATGTTTATGCCGCCTTCATGTTCAAATTTGGAAGTTTTCTCTGTTGTCCAAACGCCCTTTACTTTGCATTTTTATATCCTTCTTTCTGACAAAAAATGCAATCTGGTTTGAACACAATCTTGTCACTATCCAAAGAACGTTTACGTTTTGATCTTTTAGCATCAGTATCTAAATGTTCTTCCTGTGGTTTAGATAGCCGATTTAAATTCATGGTGAACCTTTGATAACAATCTCTATGGTACCCATGGACATTGGAGATTTCTGCAGGGATTTGATTGCAAATATCTGTCATCCTAGATGCAGAACCTACTGGCTCCCTAAGCCGAGAATCACGGACAGTAAGCAATTTATTGAATGTCCTTTCATTCAGATAGATAAATTGATCACTGTTCGAGTTTTCATAGTGTACAACACACACTTGATCTAATTTGCGTTTCTTTTTCAAAGGGTTCATTATGTAAATTAAACAACTGCTTCTGCAGGGAAAAAAATAAACAAACAGAACAATAATTTAATAAAATCTAATTAAAAATAACAAAGATCTAGGAATAAACAACTATTTAAAGCAACTTCGAAGTCGAGCAAGCAAACAAAAAGTTTGCCGATTTTTTTTTCAACACGCCGATTACGTATGATAAGTATAAATCCTCAACTTCATTTAATAAGAGTAAAAATATAAAAATATGGAAATCCTCGTCTTTATACACCAAGAATACTAAATTTCTTTTGAAAAAGTGTTTATATTATCAATCTTTGATTATAATAAAGAATTTGATCAAATTTAACGGGCATTATTAACAGAAAATGAAAACTTCTCCCAATTTACTAAATATTTCCAACTTTACTGTAAATAGCATTTCTTTTGAAAATCCCCAAAAAAGACAAAACAAAAGCACTAGAATGGTCTAGTCTAACACCAATAGTTTTAACGTAACGGAAAATCATAATCAAAAGGAATATTTTGCATTCTTGTACTTTTAATCTTAACAGAAAATAAAGATTTCAGTAATTTTAGCAAAATTTTGTAGGGGGAGGGCAAGAATTTAAGTTCTGCTCAACACATATATAAAAGTAAAATCAATTCCATGGTATCATTGTAAAGCTAATACCATGATCTTTCCGTTGAAACCCCATTTTGGCCATTTTGAGGGATCTTATACCCTTTCCAGAGACACGAAAGGCAAAACTTGTGTAAAATCCGAAATACGCAAAATTTAATTACCCGAGGTTAAAAATACCCCTCAATCTCAGCTCCATCCCAACATTTTGCTTGTTAACATTTAAAATCTCAAAATAGACATATAAAAGACTTTAAAAAAATTATGGGGATGGGTCCGGGGGGGGGGGGGTGCACGGTAGCCATATCTGGCCCATGGCCTAATATACTTGAAGACCAAGCCGCCGATTGGGTTTTTTTGTTACGGAGAGGCAGATATAAGTTGGTGGTGCAATGGCGACCCCAGAAGACAAGGAAACTGTTGAAGGCATCAATCAGAATAAATCAGAGAGAAAAAGAAAAAGGTGTCTGAATCCAAAAGGTTACACAAGCAACTGACAGCGACTAGCCGGCTTTATAACAAAGAAAGCTGGGTCCGGAGATACCGCTAAACAGACCGAAGCTAAGGATTCTATCCAAAATGAAGAACAGGAAACTACCGTTCCATGCATAGACGGGGATTTGCTGGAAATACCAGAAAGACATGTCAGGTATATAGCAGTTATGAAATACCGCCTACACCAGGCAAAGACATCCCGACATCTCCTGAAAATGAGATACAGCCAAAAGAAGGAAGGAATGGTACAGAAAGATAGCAGGCCCCAACTGACGGTCATTTCTTAAATAGTACTAGATCGATATAGTGGCATGTATGTCATGAAAGTACACAGAGGATAACAGTTTGATAGCAGCTGATGCAGATTACTCTAAAATTGTGTGCTTCTTGATGAAAGAAACCGATGAAGATTTTTACACAGAGAGACTCAAAGAACTGAGGAGATGGCCAGACATCCGGAACAGAAAGAACTTCTTATACAATGAGGATCATCTGGAAGCAGTTCATAGACTAGAACGTTTTAATAATTTAAAAGCAATCAAGTTTTAATAAAGGGCAAAATAAGCCCCGACCCCCTATGGCCTAAAATTTCGTTTTTATCAATGTTGTTACTCCCTTTTCTCTAGAAACCCTAGAAAAAAAGAAAAAAAAACTTAAACGGGGTTAGAATTTGAAAACGAAATTGCCTCCAAAACCGAGGGTCTTAGAAAGAAATCAATCATGAATAACAAAATACAAAATACCTAAGATGCATAGTAAATAGTATTTTGTTATGCAGTACACGTGTTTCATTGAGTAACTTCTTATCATACTCAATAGAAAAGTCATAATCCAAAAATAGTACGTGAGTGCAACTCCATCCCAAAAATTTCGGATTAGGAGGCGAAATCCAGTACTAAGAACATCCATCGACTGCAATACACGGAATAAATCCTCAGTATTTTAAGGGATTGGAATTTTGATGAAAACATCGAATTTCTATAAAAATCAAAGTAAAATTTTCATGTTAGACAAGTCTGAACTGCTGGCAAAATAAACTCCAAAACCAAGCCCCAAAGTTGGGAAGTGATTTCATTATTCATATACTCTTTCAGTCTTTACATTAGGACCTTGTATACATTTTCATACGGCGAGAAAAAGAGTCAACATTTTGGGAAAAGTAAAAAAATTTAAGCTTTCTAAAAGTCAATTGTAATACCACTCCACCATTATTTATCACTTTACGACAGTCGTAAACTTTTATTCAAAGGTCTTCTACAATCACAAGAAAGCTTGGTCCATACAGTCCTTTTGAATTATGCAGAATCATTGAATATTGTGTTCGGTATTTTGTTTCCATTTTCCCTTGGTCGAAAAGCTGGTTTACTACATTTATATCTTTCGTTAGGACATTAGGGGACGGAGTATTTTTTACTGAAAAAAACTTGAATATATGCAAACATTTCAAATTTTCTTAATTAAAAACCATTTCTCATTATGTCATGTGTTTGAAATTCATGTCCTCCCCATGTGTTTGCTGTTCACCAGCTTAATTTAAGACACTAGTGATTTTGTCGGGCAACAGATTACAGTGAATTTAAGAGCACTTTGCCAGTTAATTTTATGTTTTATGACGATCCCGCATCCGTGGATTAAATTAAACATGAATGTGGTGTTCTTCCACAATCAGCAATGACATACACTCAAACCGATAGGGTCTGTCTTGAATTCACTGGGAGGTATGAGCAAAGGTCATTGTTGAAGGCTTCATGATGACATCAAGATGACGAACAACGCATCTTAGAATTCTTGCGAGCACAAGACGATTCATTACGATATGTTTCTAGCTTTTCAATTTATCAATAGTTTTAACAGTTTCAAAAGAGATATATGTATCCCTTAGTATCCAATTAAAATATATATTCTGCAATTGTAGTGAATTTTTCTGACGAATCGTAACGAAATTGGCAATGCTTTGTAAAGGATCTTGCATACACTTGTCTGGGACAAATTGCTACAGTAACACCTAATTCGTTTAGCACTTGCTATCTTTTTGGTCAAAGTCAAGTAGCTTTATACTGTATAATTTTGAATGGGAAATACAACATGAAACCACGAAACATCTACAATGGCCGAAAATTACAACCTCTTACCACAATTAACAAGGGATCTGACCAAGAAAAACATAAAAAGCAAAAGATAATCGTAAACAACGCTAGGAACTCGGAATTGTATGAAAGCAGACATTTTCTAAGCCGTCGTATTTAACAGAAAAGTACTATGAATTATTTGTGACTCTCGCATTAATTTAAATGAAAAAAATGTATTCGGAATAGGCTGTAAAGTACATATATGTAAGGTTTACATTATTTTCAACATATGCAGAAATTTTTGAGCTTGCCAGGACGAATGTCCGGAGAGCTATTGTCATACCCCCGGCGTCGGCGTCGTCGGCGTCGTCAGCAAAAACTTTAACTTTGCTGGAATGGAGACCTTAAGTGCTAGGATGTTGATATTTTGTATGTGACTTCCTTGTGATAAGAACTTTCTTGTTGAACCATACATGTACTTGTAGACATTTTGACCTTGATCTTGTCCCTAGAGCAATTCAAAAAGAAAAAAAAAACTTTAACCTTGCCTCTAGAAGGTAGACTTTAAGTGTTAGGGTGTTCATATTTAATATGTAATCTCCTTATGATGAGAGCTTTCTAGTGAGTGGTACCATATTTGTAGACATTTAACCATGATCTTGTCCTGAGGGTGATTTTAAAAAAAACTTGAACCTTGCTTCTAGAAGGTAGGCTTTTAGTGGTAGAGTGTTCATATTTGGTATGTAACTTTCTTATGGTAAGAGCTTTCTAGCGGTACTATATTTGTAGACATTTTGACCTTGCCCCGAGGGCAATTTTAAAAAAAAAACTTAATCCTTGCCTTTTGGAGGTAGACTTTTAGTGGTAGAATGTACATATTTGGTATGCAACTTCCTAATGATGAGGGCTTTCTAGCGGTAGTGTATTTGTAGACATTTTGACCTTGACCTTGCCCCGAGTGTAATTTTTAAAAAAACGTTAACTTTGCCACTAGAAGGTAGGCTTTTAGGGGTATGGTGTACATATTTGGTATATAACTTCCTTCTGATGAGAGCTTTCTAGTGGTACCATATTTGTAGACATTTTGACCTTGACCTTGCCTTGAGGGCAATTTAAAAAAAAACTTTAACCTTGCATCTAGAAGGTGGTCTTTTAGCGGTAGGATGTTCATATTTGGTATGTTACTTCCTTATGATGAGGGCATTCTAGCGGAACTATATTTGTAAACATTTTGACCTTGCCCTTGCTCTGAGGGCAATTTAAAACAAAAAAACTCTAACTTTACCTCTTGAATTTAGTCGTTTAGTGGTAGGGTGTTCATATTCGGTATGTTACTTAATTACTGTGAGAGTTTTCTGTTGGTACCATATTTGTAGACATTATGACCTTTGCATTGCCCTACGGGCAATATAAAAAACAACTTTAACCTTGCTTCTAGAAGTTAGTTGTTTAGTGATAGGGTGTATATATTTGGTATGTGACTTCAGTATGAAGAGAGCTTTCTGGCAGTGCCATAGTTATAGACATTTAGACCTTGAAATTGCCTTGATGGCAATTTAAAAAAAAAACTAGAACCTTGCTTATAGAACTAATTCCTATAGTGGAAAGGTGTTCCTATTACTTCCTTATATCACATTGAAAAAAATTAAAATATTTCAATTACAATAATGTATTATTTCAAATTTATTATGCATTGAGGTCACTCTAATCCCCGGCGAGCTATGTTGTCTTCTGACAACTCTTTTTAGCACATGGCCGAAGGGGAAATTCTAGTATGAATTCAGACTAAGGGGAAAATCTAGTATATACTCAATTTTTCCCCATCAAATTTAGGGGAGAAAATTGAGTATATACTCATTTTTCCGGGGGGAAAGACCAGTATATACTCATTTTTCCGGGGGGAAGAATGAGTAGGGGGAAATTCTAGTATGTGACATCGGTACCAAGTCCTGTTGTCCTGAGTTCCTATCGTTGTTTACGTTTGTCTTTTGTCTTATTCGTGGTTTCCTGTGATTTCTTTAGCAAATTGTGGCATGTAATTATAATTTTCAGCCATTGTAGGTGTTTCCTGTTATCCATTTTTTTTACAGCTACATATTTTCACAGTGCATATTTTCAGAAATTTCGGCCACTTTTTCCCCTTATAGTTCGTAGACCGTAAGAGCTACACCAAATCTGTTTACATTCTGCCATAAGCTTACAACAACAGGTATCTCAAGGACAAAATCCATCGGAATCAAATTAATAGTTAGTTCGGTATTTTGTTATTAAAAAGAAAGATTTGATATATTTTGAAATATAGCAAATTCGGTCCCTTTGAACAGTTTTAGCTCGGAAACCGTAAGAGCTACGAAAAATCTACTGGCATACTAATGAAAACTTGCAAAAAGAAGAATCTAAAGAAAAAAAATTAATCAAAATCCGATGAAAAATAAAAATTCTAGGTAATTTGCACATTTGCAATTTCGGCCCTGTTTGACCCCTTATAACAAATTATCAAAAGTCTAATTGTTGATTTTTGCGTAAGGAATCCATTGAAAATAAATTAGCTGGACAAATACTAGGGAATATAAAAATTAGCCCTTTTGATCCCTTATAGCTCTGAAATTGTTTACGTTATGCTTAATCTGTTGACATACTACTGACAGCGTACATCAAGAGGAATCTAAGGAAAAAATGCACCATTCAATTATCTTATGAATGGTGCATGCGATGTAAAATCCGATGCTTATTACTGATTGGAAATTCCCTCAGCAGCACATTGAAAGAAACTCCATCAAAATCCAATAAATAATACAAATTCTACAGCCAAATGTATGAAAACACTCAATTTTGTCCTTTTTGAAAAACGGAAGGGGCCAAAGTATCCAAAACCTATCAAGGCCTTCCTTTTGTGCCAAGAAACATTGCGTTAAAATTTCATTAGGACAGATCAATTTGAACTCAACGACGACGACAATGACAACGATCACAGAGCCATACCATTATACGACCTCAAATTTTTTGCAGTCATATAAAAATAAAATTATTGAGATACCCCTTTTGTGCCACATTTATTTCATGAACGGTACATGCGACGTGAAATCCGTTGACATACCATAGTTTGGAAATTTCCTCAGTACAAAGAACTCCCCACCCCCAAAAAATCTGATAGGTAATAAATATTCCAGGGCCAAACATATGAACAGAGGGTATTAACAAACTACTGAACATAATTGTCGAGAGCCGAAATCCGAAGGTAAAATTGTCAATTGCAGTGGTCCAGACTTGGTATTATAACTCGAAATTTTGCCCCTTTTGATCCCTTTTCAAAACTGGGTAGGAGACATTAACCAAAAACAATCCCAGCCTTCCCTTTTGCCAAGGAACATTGTATAAAATTTTAGTACTTATCAACTGGAACTAAAGTGATTGATTGAAACCAAGAGTTTCCACATACGACAACAAGAACACATGACAATAATAATACGACCTCAAACTAGATACAGAAAATTGGCGCTTTCGGAAGTACCCCGCAATTTCAATCCTGAAACTTGGGGCAAAAGTCAATTTCAGGTAAGTGTGGATTCAAATTCTGTTTGACACAAAAATGTATTGATACAGTAATTTGCTGGATATAGTGATTTCTTAAAGTTTTACCAAACCCTATCATTTCTTAGCTAAAATCATCTAAGCCAATAAAAGTTAATTAATCTTATGATGAAAAGGAGTAGAGGAGGCAAGGACCTTATTTGGCCTAAAAAATAAATTTGGTTAAATTCACAAAATTTTCTCATTGCAATATTCTGTGGGAATGGCTTTTCAGTAAACAGCAACAGTTCTCAAATATTGATGTATTATTCCTGAGTTTTTGAGTGTAGAAGAAAGGACAAATTGAAGATTTTGTCGAAAAATGACAAATTTGACCAATTTTCACTACTTTTTCTGTATAGGAAATATAGAGCACATGCAAGAACCACAAAAATATTTTTATGAGAGGTTCAATTCATCTGTACCAATAAGTTGGTAAATTATCTAATTGGTTCTTGAATGTGCTCGATATTTCCGGTGAGGAAAACTGTACGAAAATCTGCCAAATTCGGTATATTTTTATGAAAATTCTCAAAAGTAGCCTTTTCATGACGTCAGAACTATACCTATTGTGACGTTATTGGTTCTAACCTTTGTATTTTTTTCTGTAAATGGGATCTCAACTTTGAAGCGAACATAAAATAAAATCTTGAGGTGCAAATTAGAAATTCACTGGAATCTTGGACCAATCAACTCCTTATCGCACACTGTCCTTTGGTTAACAGTAAAAAGTATTGGCAAGCAGAAAGTGGACGTTTTACAAACTTGAAAACTGCATATACAACTCATCATTTCCAAGCTTCAGACCAAATTTCAGATAATTCCCTCAAGTAAAAGTCAAGAAATCTGTGACGGAAAATTTGATTTATAGTAAAAAATCAAAGCATCGGCAAACAGGAAGTGGGTGCCCGACAAACTTGAAAATTGCTTACACAATGCAACTTATCATTTCCAAGCTTCAGAACAAATTTCAAATCATTCCCTCAAGTGAAAGCCAAGAAATCTTTGACGGAAAATTTGGTTTATAGTAAAAAATCAAAGTATTGACAAACAGGAAGTGGATGTCCAACAAACTTGAAAAATTGCTTACACAATACAACTGATCATTTCTAAACTTCAGACCAAATTTCAAATCATTCCGTCCAGAAGAAGCAAAGAAATCTGTGACAGAAAATTTGATTTATAGTAAAAAATCAAATTGTCGGCAAACAGGAAGTGGATGTCTGACAAACTTGAAAATTGCTTACACAATATATCTCATAATTTCCAACCTTCAGACCAAATTTCAAATCATTCCCTCCAGTAGGAGCCAAGAAATCTGTGACAGAAAAAATTGTTGACGGACAGACAGACGGACAGACAGCCAAGGTGAAAACTATAGGGCACCCACATCTGAATGCGGGGCCCTAATAAAAATGAAAGATGTGTGCTGATCAAGCAAGTGAACCGATGCTAGGGCCATCTTGAGAACTAAGTATGAGCCTTTGCTCACTGCCGAAATCCTCGTGCCAACTTCACGATTGTGAAATAAAATACAATGTTCCACTTGCTGATTCTTAGTAAGTGTTTGCAGGGATTTTGTACCATACTTTCAGCTTGATTCACGTCTTCCTGGATTTGACTACCGATTTTGGCATTTTCCTAGATTGACTCATTCACAGTGTGACGGTGCTGTTAACAGAGCAGGACATGCTTACCCTTCCGGAGCACCTGATGTTACTCTCAGTTTCACTGGAGTTCACACTGCGAGTGCCTTTGTTTTGAATGTTGTGATTTCTATTTCTGTGCTTTGTATCTGTCTATCGTCATTGATTTCTGTGTCTAACGTCATTGTTTTCTGTGTCCTCGTTTTGGCCATGTCTTTGGACTGCGATTTTTGTAAATTCCACTCCTTTGTTCCTTCGGTATTCTACTGCCGTTGTTTTTTTTTTTTGTTTTTTTTTGTATAGACTAAAATATGCCAAACTATTCTTTATAGAAACGACAAAGAAATTAGATGAAGAAAGTAAAACTACCTGAAATAAATACCAAATAAAAACCAATAGTGCATAAATACTCTTTGCTCCATATCCTTTCATTGTTAATCTATATCTACAAAGATAAGGGATCCTCAAGAAACCATCGATTACAACAATCCACAGGAACACTCATCATGTATATAGGGTCTGTAAGTCTCGTTTAATTTTGAAACTTCCGGGCACAAAG
>MJUU01038208.1:0-14406 GCA_002080025.1 Modiolus philippinarum | reverse complement strand
GAACCTGTAGCAACTAGAAAATCTGTGAGCAAAGCTCACTGATATATACCCCCCGCTCACCCATTTGATAATCAATCAAATTAAATTCTGAAACAGAAGATGCAAATCTATATTATGTCAAAAAGACTGTGTTTAAGTTTCATAAAAATCTATTTAGTGGTTCAAGAGGAGTAGCGGATAAGAGATGGGTACCTTTTTGCCATGTACTGGCAAAGTCCATGTTTTGCTAAGGGAAACCCCAAAAAATCAATCAAATCAAATTCTGAAATAGGAGGTGCACATCTACAGTATGTCACAAAGACTGTTAAACTTTCATGAAAATCTATTCAGTGATTCAGGAGGAGTAGCAGATAAGTGATGGGTGGGTACCCCCTTGTAATGTAATGGAAAAGTCCATGTTTTGCTATGGGAAACCCCAAAAATCAATTAAATCAAATTCTGAAATAGGAGGTGCACATCTACATAATATCACAAAGACAGTGTAAAGTTTCATGAAAATCTATTCAGCGGTTCAGGAGGAGTAGGGGATAAGAGATGGGTACCCCCTTATAATGTAATGGCAAAGTCCATGTTTTGCTATGGGAAACCTCAAAAATCAATCAAATCAAATTCTGAAATACGAGGTGCACATCTGCATTATGTCACAAAGACTGTGTTAAAGTTTCATGAAAATCTACTCAATGGTTCAGGAGGAGTAGCGGATAAGAGATGGGTACCCCTTGTAATTTAATGGCAAAGTCCATGTTTTACAATGGGAAACCCCAAATTTCAATCAAATCAAATTCTGAAATAGAAGGTGCACATCTACATTATGTCACAAAGACTTTGTTCAACTTTCACCATAGTTTCATGAAAATCTACCCAGTGGTTCAAGAGGAGTAGCGGATAAGAGATGGGTACCCCCTTGTATTGTAATGGCTTAGTCCATGTTTTGCTATGGGAAACCCCTAATTTCAATTAAATCAAATTCTGAAATAGGAGGTGCACATCTACATTATATCCCAAAGACTGTGTTAAAGTTTCATGAAAATCTATTCAGTGGTTCAGGAGGAGTAGCGGATAAAGATGGGTACCCCTTGTAATGTAATGTCAAAGTCTATGTCCATGTTTTGCAATGGGAAACCCCAAAAATCAATTCAATCAAATTCTGAAATAGAAGGTGCACATCTACATTATGTGACAAAGACTGTATTAAAGTTTCATGAAAATCTTTCAGCGGTTCAGGAGGAGTATCGGATAAGAGATGGGTATCCCCTTGTAATGTAATGGCAAAGTCCATGTTTTGCTATGGGAAACCCCAAAAATCAATTAAATCAAATTCTAAAATAGGAGGTGCAAATCTACATTATGTCACAAAGACTGTTTAAAGTTTCATGAAAATCTATTCAGCGGTTCAGGAGGAGTAGCGGATAAGAGATGGGTACCCCCTTGTAATTTAATGGCAAAGTCCATGTTTTGCTATGGAAAACCCCACAAATCAATTAAATCAAATTTTGAAATAAAAGGTGTACATCTACATTATGTCACAAAGACTGTGTTAAAGTTTCATGAAAATCTATCCAGCCGTTCAGGAGTAATAGCAGATAAGGGATGGTTACCCTCAGGTGTAACGGACAGACAGACAGAAAGACGGACGGACGGACGGATGGATGGATGGACGGACAACCCTATCACTATATACCCCCGGCTTTTCAAGCAGGGAGTTATAATAAATAGTGCAGTGTAAAAAAGAAATAATGCATACAATGTGTTTATCAAATAAATGTCTGCTGGAAATCATCAATAAGTACAGTAAATGTAAGTATTATTACTAATAATGTATGTTATTCATATTATCAGATTTTTATTACATATATACAATCAATATTACTATCAAACCTTACTTTGCTGATATTTTCTTCCCATCTGTAGTAATTACACCATTACATCTGTTGACAGAGAAACAAGAACTGTATTCAAATAAAAAAATATTATTTTGCAGTGTATGGGAGATAACTCTTTATTTTTGAATGGAAATGCCTTTAATTTAAATGTAAATAGTTATTAACATATAAATAAGCAAATGCAATTTGCGCATTTTAATTTTACTTTGTAGCTACAAATTTTATTTCTGGTATATTCATATTCTGCCAAAAAAAACTGTCCCTATATTAAGGCTGTCCCATTTAAAACATAATTTGGAGGTTTGGGTACCCATAAACCGATTTAACCATACCGCTTGCTTTTGCTAGTGCAGTTACCAAGTCCGACTGTCCCGAGTTCCTATTGTTGTTGACGTTTGTCTTTTGTATTTTTATTGTGGGTTTTTTTTCTTGTCCAGTTCCTATTTGCTTTGTGGCATGTGGCTATGTTTTTCGGCCATTGTAGGTGTTTCCTGTTATCTTTTTTATTCTATATACAAATGGAAGGCATTGTTTTATGGATGGTTGGGAATGAATATGCATAAAGAATTATAAAATAACTTCTTCAGGTAGCTTTATCATTTTCAAAGACCCTTCACTTGGTACCATGTATGCTTTAATTGAACAGCCCTTCTCCAATTTACCATGGAATTATGTCTTTTCGAAAAATGTGAAGTGTGGCTAATTTTCTAAACAGTGTTTATTCAATATACAAGGATATTTCCTTCCATGTTAATCTTTGTGACAGCTCTAGAGTGGAATGTGGTTTCATCCCATTTCATAAATCACTTAAGGTTAAGAGCTCTTCATATCAATTTCTTTTGAGATGATGTGATTATTTGTTATATTCTGAATGTTGTATGTTTTGAGTGCTAGCTCAGATGGTGAATGTGTAAGCGTACTTTCTTTCCAGCGTGCAGAATTTCCGGGTATATAAACAACCTATTGTATTTCTACCTTGATGTTTATTCCGTCATGGTCATTACTCCATTGTGATTGGTTAATTAGATGTTGTGGATAATCTACTCTAGTGCATTTTATCCAAAAGGAAGGAATACACTGCCGGAATGAATCCACTGTTACAAATGTTCATATATATGAATTAAGGTAAAATTTGGTATAGTGTGGAAGTACTGTGGGAGTACTTTTATTCGTGGACATCAATTTTCGTGGTTTTCATAAATATCACTGTTTTGTGGGTACTTAAATTCGTGTTGTCAAATTCAATGCATTCAAACCCTTTGGAAAAAATGCATTTCGTTGGGAACTTAATTTTGTGGTTTAAGGGAACCATGAAATCCATGAAAATTGGAATCCCCTTGAACGATAGTACTTTCACAGTACATGTAAAATAACAACTGATTGGCTTATATTTAATGTTTACTTTTAAACATTTCAGCAATTTTTATGGCACAATTCGAGTCTATGATCTGGAAAGAACACAGTCTACGGTCTTTAGTTTTAATGATGTAGACTTCCACAAATTGTACAATTCATATATACTTACGATATAATAAAACAAAGTTTCAGTGCTTTATTTTTCTATGTTTTTGTCTTTTATTGATATTTTCAAAATAATTTGTTTGTTCATGTACTATACATGTATTTTACAAAACTTACTTCTTTTCTTTATCTACAACTAAATGACTAGCTGACATTTTGAGACAATACACACCACCAAATACAGCACTCATTCTGAAAGTAAATCACAATACATACATGCATATGCATGTTTTTGTTGTTTATTAAGTTACGTTAACACTGTTAATTACATTATACTGATGCTTATTCCAAAAAGTCAATGATGCAAATGAATGAAGCATAAAAGGTAGAGCAAAACCCCTGCTAAAATCCCTTTTAATGTTTACCAGAAAATTTATAGCCCATACGATGTCATAAGAATTAGAAAGTTTGTAATATCAAACACTTACTATCAAACTTATGTTTCAAATTCATACCTGTTTAAAGATGGTTGATTTTCAAAACAAAACTTTTCACTTGAGGCAGGGGGTTGTTCTTATATTAGAATTGAAATACATGTAATTTCAACTGATATAAATGCTAAAAACATTGTAATTGTGGGAAAAGGCCACCTTATTGATGATGTAAATAGAAACACTGTTAATGAAATGATACTTTAAATTTCCATTAGACACAAACAAATTTTATCTCCATTTTTTTTCCTTTTCTTTCAATGTTTGTTTTCTTTCAATCTAATTTTTTATTTAAATGAATAGTTTATGGCCTTGAAATTAAAAGTCAAATGGAAAGAAAAGTAGGCTGGATAAATAATCATCAAAAGGGCATAATCTTGTGTTCAAGAACAAATAAGACTGGGAAAATTCAGTAATATAACTGACATTGAGAACAATACCAAATCCTTTGGTTTCCTGATACACCATCTTATTCCTTAAACAGGTGGAAAAAGTTTATGTCAAGGGGTAACTATTAACTTGCAAAGTTCAATAGGATGTCCTTATTAGAATGATTTAAACTTAGTTATGACTTGCTTCTGCCTGACGAATACATGGCTATCAGTTTTTCCTACTTGTAAATACAAATATACATGTAAATAGGACAGTTCCAAGATACAGTGAATTCATTTTTATTCGTGGGGTACCAATTTTCGTGGTTTTCGTGGGTGTCCCCAAACCACGAATTCAAATACTCAACGAAATGTGATTTTCTTGTGCAAGTTTCAAACACAAATGAATGAACATAATGAAGGGCCTGATCAACTAAGGCCATAAACCTTGCACTTGTACCTGAGCCCCAAACTAAGTGATATATTCAACAATAAGTAAATATGCATTCTCTTTAACCTTTAATAGCAGCAAAATAAGTTAAAATGCTTTATTTCCAAGTGTTTCCCAGTTAACTAATTAGCGATAACTGGCTTCCTGTTTTGTTTATCAATTAATCTAAAAAGTTGATTTACAGTTAAGAAGTTTGGACAAGAACCATCTCAATTCAGTTTTTATATTATATCATTTATTAAACTTTTAAAGTTTTAATTATGTTCTGCTGAAAAAGACATGTTTATTTTGCAATCAATACAGGTGTCTATTTATAAATAATGAATGGAGTACGCTTATGTCAGATGGTTACCTAATTACAAAATATCTACACATTGCTATGAATTGTTAATTACAGGTGACACTTTAATTACAGGTACAGTTCTGAATTTTAGTGTTTTGACATCAATACTGAAGGTACTGAAGCCATGAATTTTATAATCTTTATTTCATAAATTTCATTTTTTTTTCTTGGAACAAGTGGCAATCCACGAATTTACGTACACCACGAAATGTCTTTTTTTCTCTACCCACGAAAATTGGTACCCACGAAATTAAATGAATTCACAGTAGCAAATGTATAATGTTTAATCTAAACTATTCCTCAAGACAGTTATCAAGACTGTTCTCCTACTGGCTGAGTACCCATAATCGCCAGGTACCAAATCTTGCCATTCACAACTTTTCTGCTAACTAATAAAATGGTTAGTTAAAGTTTTATCTATTGCTTCAAATAAACAAATATTTAACTTCACAGGGAATCAAAAAACTTTCACAGAAAAATCTTAAAAAAAAAAACATTTGTAGAAACAAAATGTGGGTGTGGGTGTGGGGTTTCCTCACCGTTCATTGAAGATCTTATGGTGGCTTTGAGTTGTTCTTACTCCCCTTTGGGTCATTGTGTCTTTGACACATTCCCCATTTCCCTTCTTTTTCCTATTTTGTAGAAACGGCAAGTGGCGAGTTTGGGTACCTGGCAAGAATGGGTTAAATTAAAATAACTATCCAAATTATCAGAACTACTGCAATTTTTTCACCTTTCCCAAGTCAGGAATGTGTTGGTCATTGGCTTGTCCTTGTCTTCTATAAAATCTTAGTTTCTTGATATTCGGGTTATTGGATGTGGTTTGTTTCCATTGGTTTATTCACTTTTTTGGGGCCATTTATGGCTTACTATATGGTGTGACGTTCCTCACTGTGATGAAGACAGTACGGTGACATCTAGATGCTTTGTTTTGGGCCGTTTTAACCTGGAGATGGGATGTTGTTTCCTTGACATTTACCCCAATTCCTTTCTCTTTCATACATATATGCTCAAAAGCTTTATTATCTGAATTTTATTTTATATAGAAAATTATACTTGGGAAAAGTGATACTGTTTCGAAAGAATGACTATAGATTCCTCTGTTTTTTATATACATGTTGTATTATTAACTTACCTGCAAAAGCTTTGAGGTAATTCTCCACATCCATAGAGAGGCCAGAGAAATGCTGTGTTACCATATCTTCCTAAAGACTGTAAAAACTTCTTTGTTCTCGCTAAACCCTGTAAATACAAATTAACAGTCATGATTGTGTATAAAATTTCACTGAAAAAATTTTAATTTCCTTTTCTATAAATAAGGGTATTGTTGAATTGTTTGTGAATTCAAAGACACAATGCATCACCTGTACTATAAAACTGAGTGAAAAGAAAATTTTTCAAAGGTCTTGAATAGGCTTTGCATGTTGCCCAATCCTTTTCTTTATTGAATAAAATAAGTTTAAATCAAATTCAATGCATTTTGCACATCTGTATTACGATGCAGAATTCATTCACATTTGGAAGAAACTAGCAAGTAGGCAAATACAGTAAAAGTACAACACAAGATATCATTAGGAGAGACAAAAGATAACTAAATAAATGTGGATCTTCTGCCGAGTGCAAAAACCATATGTAAATATAAAATCAGATTTTCAGCATCAGCCTTACATTATGGATTTTTATTAAAACCAACAACATTAAACAAATGTAATAATAAAGAAAGCTTACCTCAGGAGTAAGAGTTTGATTTGTTGCCATGGCAATAGAATGTTGTACAAAATGTTTAATATTTTTTGTCAGCTTCTTTGATTCAAGATAGTCAGAATAAGGTTTGTTTATAAATTCTGAAAAAGAAAAACAGATTTTTATACACAGCATTGATTAGTCTTATATGCACTTTGAACAAGTATTATATGTGGGTGGTAAAGGGTTATCTTCGTGCAATAAGAATATTGTGTAAGAATATTGTTTACAGTACTGGAAAATATCATAGAGCAAAAAAAAGCAAAATTTCATAGATTTAAAGAGCTTTTTAGGTAAAATACATCTGATAAGATGCATAACTGGTGAAATTTGTATATAGAATTTTAGTTGAAAATATTTGTCATCTTCCAACTGAAAAATTTTTGAAATGGAAGGAAATATTTGGAACAGAAATTCCTGAATGGTCAAAATATTTTATCATAGTTAAAAGATCATGTAGAGATACTTATCTTAAAAATTTTCAATTAAAACTACTACACAGAATCATACCTATGAACTCTTTTTGTACAAAAGTAAATTAAAGGACACAAAATTATGTACTTTCTGCCAAGTAGATGAAGAAACTATTGAGCATTTATTTTATGATTGTCCAGTTACGAAACATTTATGGTTATTATTCATAGAGAAGGTCAAGTTGCATTACATTCATACTGAATTTAATAAACAACAGATTTTCCTTGGTTTTCTTTCAGAAGATTTATTTATCAATTTAATATTTATAATTGCTAAGAACTATATTTATAAATGTAAACTGAAAGAAACTATTCCAAATTTGACAGGATCAAAGTTAAGAATTAAAAGTTATCAATCATATGATTTCTATGTTGCAAAGAAATATAACAGGATTCTCTCTTTTGAAGACTTTTGGTCCCCTTTACAAAATATTTTTATTCCATAAATTTAAGTTACTTTTTATTTTAATATTCTTGATGTAGCCTAATATACATTGTAAAAAAAAAATTTTCAATTGTGAACTTTTTGAAAGTGGGTGTGTGTGAGAGAGGGCATGAATGTGTAAATATATCAATTAATATTGAAAATTTTATGTACAGTTAACACTAAATGAAAAAAAGGTGGTCAAGATTGATTATTGATTTTGTATTTATCTGTACATCCCCAAAAACCCTAGTCAGGTGGTGATGTAGGGGAATTGTAAAAATCCTGACTACTATTAAAAAAGAAATAAAAGATAAAAAAAAAAAAGATGCATAACTGACCATAAGTGATAATGATTTCTCAAGTTATCGGCGAACTACGACCTGCAATTTTGCGTGTTTTGTGATTGGCGTTTATCACTCGTGCTTCGTTTTTGGCAATTTTTAAGCATGTTCTTTCGTGCTTGGTACCCCCCTTTACCACCCCCTTATATAATACTGCTTATAATTTGTATATAGAATTGATTTTTGGTGGTTATGATGATTGTAGAGAAATTTTCTACAAAAAATTTTTTCGCACAATTTTTGCATACATGTATATCTAACAAGCAACTCAGATCAACAGTCAGTTTACTATATAACATTTTTTTCTTTTTATCCATGATCATACATTAAATTGGAATAGCCCAAATAGGCATATCAGTGTTTTGACTTTTCTGTAACAAGCTGGGAATGATGCTGCCATAGCACAGAATCAATCTTATCAATGTTGGGTAATATATATATTATATATATATATATTGTGATGATACAACATCTTATATTAGTCCGAGTCGGTTGAATGAATTGTATCACCAGGAGTCACTCCAGCAACAAGTAGTGTTGAGAATCATTCAACAGATAAGACCTTATACAAGAATGTTGTAACATCCCATCTCTGTTTTTTATATATTATCTAATATTCTAAAAGAATGAACTTTAAACTAGAGGCTCACATGAGCCTGTATCACTCACCTGGTGACTGGTTTTATTCATTGTCATGAAGAGACCGCCCATTCATACTATAAATCAGTTCACCAGATGTTACATTTTTAATCTTGGATGAGTTATATACATAACTAGAGAATGTGTCTGTAAGACACGGATGCCCCGCCAAAAGATTAATCACAAAGGATAACCTCATATTAAAATGTAGGTCAAAGCCACTTAATTGTCATTAATTTGGGCAGTACTCATCAAGGCAATTAATTTGATGAAACATCATTGTCCTATAATGTGTGATTGTTGAGAAATGGACTTAAAGGCAAACTTTAACAAAATTCACCGAAGCATAAAATGTAGGTCAAAGCCATCTTATTTTCAATGATTTGGGTAGTACTCATCAAGGCTATTAACTTGATGAAATATCATTGTCCTATAATGTATAGCTGTTGAGAAATGGACTTTAACGCAAAAGTTAACCAAAGTCACTGAAGTGTAAAATGTAGGTCAAAGCCACCTTATTGTCACTGATTTGGGTAGTACTCATCAAGGCAATTATATTGATGAAATATCATTGTCCTATAATGTATAGTTGTTGAGAAATGGACTTAAACGCAAAACTTAACCAAAGTCACTGAAGCGTAAAATATAGGTCAAAGCCACCTAATTGTCAATAATTTGGGTAGTACTCATCAAGGCAATTAATTTGATGAAATATCTATGTGCTATAATGTATAGTTGCTGAGAAATGGACTTGAACATGAAACTGAACCAGAGTCACTCAAGCATGAAATATAGGTCAAAGAGTCAAACTACTTAGTTAACTATGTAGTACTATCAAAGATCTATCTACTGACCTATTATCATTGTTCTACCTCTTACAGTTTCTGAGAAATGGACTTAAACGCAAAACTTAACTGGACGTACGGATGTATGGACGGACGGAAGGACAGACAAGGGTAACACTATATGCCCCTTCCACATTCTTGGATGGGGCATAAAAATTACAAACTTTGAAAAGGAACACCCAAAGACAATCATAACCAAACTTGGTTCCAGTAGGTTCAGCGGAGAAGACATGTGAATGCATTTCCCATAGGGACCCTATATTAAACTATGTTCCACGCTGGTGGCCATCTTGGAAATCACAAACTTTGAAGGGGACAAGCCAAGGATTATTGTGACCAAGTTTGGTTGAATTTGGCTTGGTAGTTTCAGAGGAGAAAATCTTTGGATGCATTTCCCATAGGGTCCCTATGTTAAACTATGTTCTCTGCTGGCAGCCACCTTCAATGAGGTATGAACATAAAAATCATAAACTTTCAAGGGGACCACCTAAAGACTATTGTGATCAGGTTTGGTTCCAATTGGCTCAGTAGTTTCAGAGAAGAGGATCTTTGAATACATTTCCAATGGGGTCCTATGTTAAACTATGTCCTGTGCTGACGACCATCTTGGATGAGGTACGAACATAAAAATCACAAACTTTAAAGGGGACCAGCCAAGGATAATTGTATCCAAGTTTGGTTCCTATTGGCTTATAGTGGTTTCAGGAGAAAAGACCTTTGAATGTATTTCCCAGAGGGTCCCTATGTTAAACTATGCTCCCCGCTGGCACCATCTTGGATGAGGTACAACCACAAAAATCATAAACTTTAAAGGGGACCACCTGAGGACTATTGAGACAAAATTTGGTCCACATTGGCTCTGTGGTTTCAGAGGATGAGATCTTTGAATGCATTTGCCATAGGGTCCTATGTTAAACTACATGTATGTTCCCTAGTGGTGGCCATCTTGGATGAGATGCTAATCTGCTGGACATATGTAGAAATTGTAGTCCTGGAAAAGCTCAACACTTTTGTAATTCACATTTAACCTCCATCTCAAACAGTTTTTGAAATAAAAGTAAAAATGTTAAACTAGAGGCTCAGATACTGAGCCTGAATCGCTCACCTGTCAAAATGCTTACAGCAGGTGATGAAAGTGTTTATCCCATAGGATCCTATGTTGAAATATGTTCTGTGCTGGCGGTCTTGTTTTTTATCAGATCAAAACAAAATAAGCAATCTTAGTTTGAATTTGCTTCAATAATTTAAGCACATGTATGAAAACTAGAGGCTCAGACACTGAGCCTGTATCGCTCACCTGACAAAATGCTGAACAGCAGGATTTTTCGATGTTCTGTATGGTAGCCATGTTTTTTATGTGAATTTCCCATAGGGCCAAAATAAACTTTGTTCTGTGCTGGCAGCCAGGTTTTTCATTGGATCAGAACAAAATGTGCAATCTTTGTTAAGGACCTTCAGTTCATCATTCCTGTAAAGTTTGGTTGAATTTGCTTCAGCAGTTTCAGAGGAGAAGAAGAAAATGTAATTTTAACATGGGGTTCAATGTTAAACCTTAGATCTGCGCTGGAAGCCATGTTTTGTATTGGATGAAAACGAAATGAGCAATCTTTGTTAAGGACCTTCCATACATCATTCTTGTAAAGTTTGGTTGAATTTGCTTCCGTGGTTTCAGAGGAGAAGATGAAAATGTGAATTTCCCATAGGGCCAATGCTAAACTATGTTCCTTGCTGGCGGCCATGTTTTTATCGGATCGGAACAAAATGAGCAATCTTTGTTAAGGACCTTTAGTACATCATTCCTGTAAAGTTTGGTTGCATTTGCTTCAGTGGTTTCAGAGGAGAAGAAGAAAATGTGAATTCTCCCATAGGGTCCAATGTAAAACCTAAGTTCCGTGCTGGTGGCCATGTTTTTTATCGGATCGGAAAGAAACGAGCAATCTTTGTAAAACACCTTCCATACATCATTCCTGTAAAGTTTGGTTGAATTTGCTTCAGTGGTTTCAGAGGAGAAGATGAAAATGTGAATTTCCCATAGGGCTAATGTTAAACAATGTTCCGTGCTGGCGGCCATGTTTTTTATCGGATCGGAAAGAAATGAGCAATCTTTGTTAAGGACTTTTAGTACATCATTCCTGTAAAGTTTGGTTGAATTTGTTTCAGTGGTTTAAGAGCAGAAGATGTGATTTTTCCCATAGGGTCCAATGTAAAACCTAAGTTCTGCGCTGGCGGCCATGTTTTTCGTCAGATCAGAAGGAAATGAGCAATCATTGTTAAGGACCTTTAGTACATTATTCCTGTAAAGTTTGGTTGAATTTGCTTCAGTGGTTTCAGAGCAGAAGATGAAAATGTGATTTTTCTCATAGGGTCCAATGTTAAACCTAAGTTCTGCGCTGGCAGCCATGTTTTTTGTCGGATTGGAACAAAAAGAGCAAACATTGTAAAGGACCTTCCATACATCATTCCTGTAAAGTTTGGTTGAATTTGCTTCAGCTGTTTCAGAGCAGAAGATGAAAATGTGATTTTCCCATAGGGTCCAATGTTAAACCATGATCCGTGCTGGCGGCCATGTTTTTTGTCGGATCGGAACGAAATGAGCAATCATTGTTTAAGGGAGTACGAGTCTCAGAAATTTTGTAATTAGAATTAAAATTCTGACCTTTTGTTTTGAAGAGTACTACTAATGGAACAACTTGAGCAAAAAATTTTGAAAATCAATGTAGGAATTTTTGAGATATAAGACATCAAAATTTTGGCTGGAAACAGATCTCTCTAGAGTTTTCCTTCAATTTGCATAAAATGTTTATAGGCCTTTAAATATATGAAATTATAATTGGAAGTTAATTAAATTTTATACACAGTCTATTTTATGTATTTTAAAGTAACTTATGACCAAGAAGAAGTGATCCATGTGCAAAAAATTTTAGCACTGTTTATTAAGTGGATAAAACCCGAGGATATAGAATGCTTCTGAAATCTCTGGCTCCTACTCCCTTAAGACCTTTAGTACATCATTCCTGTAAAGTTTGGTTGAATTTGCTTCAGTGGTTTCAGAGCAGAAGATGAAAATGTGATTTTTCCCATAGGGTCCAATGTTAAACCTAAGTTCCGCGGTGGCGGCCATGTTTTCTGCCGGATCGGAACGAAATGAGCAATCTTTGACAAGGACCTTCCATACATCATTCCTGTAAAGTTTGGTTGAATTTGCTTCAGTAGTTTCAGAGGAGAAGATGAAAGGTGAAAAGTTTAACGGACGGACGACGGATGGACGACGGACGCCAAGTGATGGCAATAGCTCACACTGACCCTGTGGGTCAGGTGAGCTAAAAATGTTTTAATATATGGGTACCATTCTAAACCAAGTTCGATGCTGGGAGCTATTTTCTTTGTCGGATCCAAACAAAATGAGAAATCTTTGTAAAGAACCTTCCAAACATCATTTCTATAAAGTTTGCTAAAATTTGTTTCAATAGTTTCAGTGCAGATGTTGAAAATGATGTTATTCCCATAGGGCCATTGTTAAACTATGTTCCGTGCTGGTGGCCATGTTTTTTGTCGAATCGGGATAAAATAAGCAACCTTTGTAAAGTACCTTTAATACTTGTACATCATTCCTGTAAAGTTTGGTTGAATCTGCTTCAGCAGTATTAGAGGAGTTGATGAAAATGTGATTTTTCCCATAGGATCCTATGTTAAACCTAAGTTCCACGCTGGCGGCCATGTTTTTTATCAGATCAGAACGAAATTAGCAATCTTTGTGAAGGACCCTCCATACATCATTCCTGTAAAGTTTGGTTGAATTTGCTTCAAAGGTTTCAGAGAAGTTGAAAATAAAAATTTCCCATAGGGCCAATGTTAAACTATGTTCCATGCTGGCGGCCATGTTTTTTGTCAAATCAGAATGAAATGAGCAAACTTTGTATAGGACCTTTAATGCATCAAACCTGTAAGTTTGGTTGAATTTGCTTCAGCAGTTTCAGAGGAGTTGATGAATATGTGATTTTTCCCATAGGGTCCTAGGTTAAACCTAAGTTCCGCACTGGAAGCCATGTTTTTTATCGGATCGGAAAGAAATGAGCAATCTTTGTAAGGGACCATCCATACATAATTCCTGTAAAGTTTGGTTGAATTTGCTTCAATCAGTGGTTTCAGAGGAGAAGATGAAAATGTGAATTTCCCTTAGGGCCAATGTTAAGCTAAGTTCCATGCTGGCTGCCATGTTTTTTGTCGAATCCGAATCAAATGAGCAATCTTTGTAAAGGACCTTTAGTGCATCAATCCTGTAAAGTTATGTTGAATTTGCTTCAGCAGTTTCAGAGGAGTTGATGAAAATGTGATTTTTCCCATAGGGTCCTATGTTAAACCTAAGTTCCGTGCTGGCGGCCATGTTTTTTATCAGATCAGAACGAAATGAGCAATCTTTGTAAAGGACCTTCCATTCATCATTCCTGTAAAGTTTGGTTGAATTTGCTTTGGTGGTTTCAGAGGAGAAGATGAAAATAAAAATTTCCCATAGGGCCAACGTTAAACTATGTTCCGTGCTGGCGGCCATGTTTTTTATCGAATCGTTACAAAATGACCAATCTTAGTGAAAGACCTCTAGTACATCAGTCCTGTAAAGTTTTGTTGAATTTGCTTCAGCGGTTTCAGAGGAAAAGATGAAAATGTGAATTTTCCCATAGGGTCTAATGTTAAACCTAAGTTCCGCACTGGCGGCCATGTTTTTTATTGGATTGGAATGAAATGAGCAATCTTTTTAAAGGACCTTTAGTACATCATTCCAGTAAAGTTTGGTTGAATTTGCTTCAGTGGTTTCAGAGGAGAAGATGAAGATGTGAAAAGTTTAACGGACGGACGACAGACACCAAGTGATGGCAAAAGCTCACACTGACTCTTCGGGTCAGGTGAGCTAAAAATGCATATCTTTACCTTCATAATCTG
>MJUU01038206.1:3790-34760 GCA_002080025.1 Modiolus philippinarum | reverse complement strand
AAACGTTTTTTGAAAACCTACGGCTTTTTGCCATATCAACTACTGGGGATCATGCATAATCTTAGAAAGGCCTATATAAATTTGAAGCCATTGTCTTGGAAATGAAGGCTAGCAGTCTAAATTTCATGACCCCGAGGCCTGGTCTCAACCTAAGCTTTTGTTTTTGGTACACATGTTGTATATATATTTGTGCCTGCATTTTTCTCTTTTTGTTTTAAAAATTGTTGCCTTTGTAGTACTGATTTTTCTATGTTTTTGGACTAATCTCTTGGATTGACGGTTTGATTGCCCACTTACTCCAAAGAAGGTACATTTTTGTTGCTTTGATGATTTTTTTTTAAATAAATAGCTGATTTTAAGTAACTGATCCTTTAAATTACAAATCAAACATCAATTTTCCTCTTTTTCTGTTTAAACAATTAGCATCATTTGAAAGACTGACATTATGTGATATTTAGAAACGCAGAGTACCAATGCAAAAACCCCGCTTAGGACAAAAACTCGGTGTCTTTCGATAGGGGAATTATCAAAGTATCCACCAGTTATCGGGCCAGTTTTCGAGTTTGAAATTCCCTAGTTATGGGTACTATCAGCAGGTCACCATGGTGAGGCATTGGTTTAGGTACACAAATCGAAAGTCAAAGAACCGTCTAAGGAACGAACTATTCAAAGGGAGCTTTGGCATTTTCTAATAATTTCAATTATGGTAAATTTCTTGTCTTATGTCGAAACAACGCAAAGTATTGTCTACTGGGAGCGCGAAAATCTTGGGGAAAAGAAAGTAACCATCCATCATGATAAATGCATTGACATTGTGATCATTAATACCTATTAATTGCCCTGGATGCCCATTTCGAATTAATTCCTCGTCCACATAGCAGTTTCAGGGGATATACCGGGTATATATGTTCAAAAGCTTGTCAGATGCATTTACGTGAATAGTCGGCAATAATTAATGTGCAGATAAAATCGTATACATATGAATTTGTAAAAGGGTTCTTACTATCCCAGAGCAATATCTCATACTTGCCGTTTTTAGATTTCGTTCGTTCGTGTTTTTGGTTTTATTTCCTTTTTAATTTAGTTCCATTTGCTTTTTAATATTTTACGAAAGGATATGGAGTAAATGAACATGAGACCATAACAGATATGTTAACTTCAACTGCATTAATTTTAATGAGCTGTATGGCCATATCGGAAATTTAATCCTCATCAGCAGCACTAGAACCCAAACAAAGGAATCCATTATTTCAAAAAATGTTTAAAGTACATAAAACCAAACGAAATCCGAATAATCAGTAATATCAAATATAGCTAAGGACAAAACTACGATGGCGGGAGTTAATCCTTCGATTTTAGAATTTACATAAATTTAGATAATAGGAATTGAACAAAGAGTACACATGAGATATTTTCTCATGTACAAGTACACCATATCTAAGAAAAATAAAGAGCATACATAAAGCTTGCCTTTTTTGTTACATTTAGTTTGCCATAGATATAAAGACCTAACTTATTATATATATTTGTGGTGTGATTATCTTTATTCGTTTGAACGTTCTAAATCATTTTTCCTTATTTGAAACATCCGTTTTAGTTTCTGGTGCCTGTTACGCGTTTTATTCCGATGTAAGATGCTTGTTCGAACGTCATTATTATTTGCAGACAGAGTTTCAAAATTCGTTATATATTTATACATTCACACCCACAAACTTTTTATAATTTTGGCAAGCAGCTTATACTCCCTCACGATCATCCTTCACGATCATAAAAAGGTGTAACGTAATCCCTCACGATCTGAAATTGAACTTTTTTAGGAATAATCTTTTTTTGCTTGTATTTTGGAAATATATTTTGGGATACAATTTTGCACACAATGTTGTAGTTATGATAACTGTATAAACATGCATATAAATATCAACCAAATCTTTACAATCTTGCAAAAATATGCCTTTGTTTACATTTTGTAGTCCTTGAAAATGTTGATGACGATGACGCCTTTTGAAAATGTGCAAAAACTGTAGACTTTTAAACTTTTATTTCGATACAATTCTATTAACTAAGTTAAACCATTTTGACAGACATAAATATTTGAGGGAATAACAGATATTTTGAAATTAAATGTGACCTTGTATGATTTCTCTCGATAAACATCCCTCACGATGGTGTCACCAAATCCCTCACGATCTCTTCTCAATGCTTAACCGCCGTTAAAATCCCTCACGATCATTTTTATCGGCGTAACCGAATGACAGCCTTGTTAGTGGAGTTAAAGCCCGAAAAGAAAATGGAAAAGTAAACTTAGTAAAGTAAGAATAATGTCATAAAATAATAAAACAAATATAGTTTGGTAAGTATGGTCAATACATGGATTTAATAGACCTGATTAGAGTATATTGACCTCAGACTACGTCCTCGGTTGATATGTTCTGGTCAGGTGAGATATAAATTCATATATTGACATCATCTTCTGCCTATATTTTTTATAATGTTACAAGTGATTTGTTCTGTTGACCGCTGATGATCTGTTGCCCCCGTCCTGCTTTTCATTGGTCAACAACGTCACATGGTTACGCATGACATGTGCTGTTTACGATTTTGAGATGTTTCAGCCTTAAAATACTTGTGCATGTGCAATTACGGACCTGGACGTTTCGGCCATGACATAAATATGTTCCGTGTGATACCTTATTTACATTAATAATATAAATTAGGCTGAAACATAAGAGACTAAGGCTTTGTTAATTGTCAGTATTACCAAGTATCAATCTTACACGGTTGCAGAAACTGCTGTTTGCCTTAGTTTAGGCTCAGGCTTGGGATTAGATTAAAAGGTGTGTACAATCGACAACCGTCATTTATTTTTAAAGAATGCTCAATGCAAGTTCAAAGAATTTAGTTGGGAACCAATCTGGAACGAATATATCCCAGAACCAATCAAACAACTTATAAAAAACGTATCACAATTTCAAATTGAACAAACGATCATTACTTCTATAAAGAAATTATCAAAACTTATATATACTTGTTCACAAACATTTGTCCAATTAATAAAAATATCTGCACACTGCATAATAAATTGAAAAAGACATATACTGTTTTCATTTAATACATAGTATATGACCGAACAGAAATATGGCCGAAATGTCCAAGTCCGAAGATACGCTATGGCCAAAATGTCCTGTTAACATGGAGGTATAGCAAATAGTTATAGACTGGGCTTCTCGGACAACAGCTATTTTGTTAGACACTCAAGACAAACCGTTGCCATCTGCCTATTGTAATATGATTTTTAAAATTTCCTTTGATCTTTTAATGCTCTTATGGTCGATATTCTGTGCAGAATGCATTAATTTTACTATTTGGAAGTTATTGCACTGTAGAAAAGTTCAGTTCCTGCACACAATACAAATACAATGGGATAGCAGGGGCTTAATGCAGTGCATTAACTTCATGCAAATTAGATGATAATGCATTGCTTGACTCCTCCCTCAAAAAATACAGAAGCCAATGACACTCATCTTCATTTTAATTGTAAACAGCTAATGTTAGTAAATAACTGTCTTTATTATTGTAGCGCCTATGAAATGGAAATTTTACTCTGGCGTTTCTGGTCAGAAAGATGACTTTCATATGTTCCTTTTTATACATGTCTTTTATTCAAAATTTGTCAAATTTTGCACGTTTATTCTTCTTCTGTTCCAACCAATGCCCCTCCGAAACAGCGAATTGCCATTCAAATTTACTAGTATTTTATAGTCGAGGAACGTTTATGGTCTGAAGATACAACACATATTGCGAATGTCTTTTCTATAAAGGAACCTTATAAATCAGTATGGACAGAAGTCCCAGGTTCTTCTACCCACGGTCCTAGCAAAAAGAAAAAGGCCGCCAGCATGGCAGAGGTATATCGGACTTTATTGACCCATGTAACTGTCCATTAAAATGCAGAAACTAAGTGCTAATTATGTAAAGATGGGGGACGACCATTTGATTTCTCGGGGGACGATTTTACCTAGAAAAATCATTTATTTTCATGTCCGTCACAAACCATTATTTTCGCAAAATGCCACATCAAATCCATGCATATATTTGTAATGCAACATTTTTTTGGTTTAAAATCAAACCCCGAAAATCAGATCGTCGTCCCCTTATTGTTGTGTACAGAAACGTTTTGTGTTGGATCTACAAAATACCTATTATGTATACATGAGTGAAAGCAGCATTTGGTTTTCCGGGGATGGGGGGGGGGGGCTTTGATTTTTTTTTCAAATGGTACAAATGTGATTATTAAATTGAGCGGGTGGAAAAAACGGGGCAGTATATTACTCCAAACAAGGTACATACGTTTGTGATAATAAAAACAACAAAAGAGAAATAAATAAATAAATAAATAAAAACACCAAATTACCTTACAAACTGCAACGCAACAGTAGCTCTTGAAATAAGTAATCGTTTTAAATCACGTGCTAATTGTACGTTATTGTTACCTGTCATTCATTTTACATCATTAGCATATTTAACGCACTCTTGGTAAAACGTTTTTCATTGGTCATATTACAAATCATATATAGCACCGCCTTACTCATTAAAATATTTATTGCACTCAAACCGCTACACGGTTTTCGTGCAATTAATATTTTAATTCGTAAGAGCGGTGCTATATATATAATTTGTCCTCGTGCAACATTTCGTTAAATTTTCTTCATGTTGAAATCTGGACACCCTGTACTGTAGTTGTTTTGTCTTACTGTTGGGTTAATGTTTCAACAGCATTTTCCTGAGTTCTTTCTAGTTTTCAACAATTGATCAAGTTTCCTTTTAGCATTGTAAGGGTTTTTATAGCATTTCAATTTTTGGACTCTTTGCTGTACAAGCACTGTCTACGTATAATTTTATCTGGGTTGTGGGGCAAGCATAGTGCAGTAGACTGTTTGCTACAAATCAGTGTCGACTTGCATGTGTGATTTGTGTGCATGAAATGGTTATGTAAGTTTTTTTTACAGTGATGGAGAAGATACATGTACATTTGTAAAACCATGAATAATAAGATGTTAACAAAGATTAAAAATAAACATTCATCCATTGATGGAAACGCATTCGAAGCAATCAGATTTTCTAACAATACATGTTTTATACCATTTACTTCCGTTTCCGATATGTTCCGAAGTGAGACGTCCAATATACAACATCCGTGGATATACATGTAAATCCGCCGTTAAAAATAGATCATGGTTAATCAGTTAATAACATTTGATTAACGTATATTGGATTGTTCTTTTCAAAAAGGTCTCGAGACTATTTATTAAAGATTCAATTTTAATTTGAATAAATGTTCTACACTTACTGACGACAAACTTAACATCGTTTTAGATATATTCAAGCCCTCGTGGGCTTGAATAAAAATTATGCCCAGGGTGTATAACAACTATTTTCTGTGTCACACAGGAAGTGAGTGGATAGCTCTCGTTTCCGACAACATCTAGCTAGTATATATGTTTGTCTTGGGTATTACATGACGACAGTTTGCTGTATGGCTTTCATATGTGACCTCAATTTTACGGTTAAATGAACATGTTAATTTACTTTCTCAGTAACTATTAATGGTAGGTCAATTATATTTGGTATAGGTTAGTCTTAGTTAGTACACGACAGTCTTTGATGAAATTTTGTCCTTGACCTCAATTTCACGGTCTAAGGAGCATGTTAAGTTTTTTTATTATGTCATTTTCTCAGTAATTATGAGTGGAAGGTAAATGCTATTTGATATATAGGTTGGTCTTTGGTAGTACATGACAGTCTGCTATATGGCCTCTGACTGTGAACTAGATTTCGCGGTCCAATGAACATGTTACGTTTTGTGATCAGTTTAGTTTCTCAGTAACTATAAGTAGTAGGATATGTGGTATATATGTTAGTGCTTGGTAGTGCTTGACAGTCTGTCATATGAATTCTGTTCACGACCTAAATTTCATGATCTAGTGATCATTTTAAGTTTTTTTCTGATTAGATCAGTTTCTCAGTAACTGTTTATGGTACATCAATGATATTTGTAATGTGGTTTGGTCTGGAGAAGTACATGACATCTGTTACATGTTTTTGAGTGCGACCTCAATTTCCTGATTCAGTGAACATATTAAGTTTTCTAGTACCTATTAGTAGTGAGTCAATGATATTCTTTATGTTGGTTGATCTTTGGAAGTACATGACAGCCTGCCATATGAGTTATATTTGTGTCCTCAATTTCATGTCCAGTGATCATGAGACATCACTTAGGGCCCACACTTGTATATTTATTTAATTCAGCATACTAGTAAGTCGTAGATATCCTGGGTGTTTATTTAGAAGTGCTATAGTCTGTAATTCTAATGTTGGGAAGTAATAATAGAACATTTCATATTGGCATTTTTTTATTATCCATGTCATGGGTTATAAGGGTTTTGATTTCTTTTTTCTCATTGTCTATCATATATTTCAAGAAAGGATATGGAGTAAATGAACATGAGATCATAACACATATGTTAGCTCCAACTGAATTTAATTAGAATGAGCTGTATGGCCATTTCGGAAATTAATTCATCAGCAGCACTAGAACCCAAACATAGGAAATCCACGATTTACAAAATGTTCAAAAATGCATAAAACCAAACGAATCCCAAATAATCAGTAATATCAAATATGGCTAAGGACAAAACTACGATGGAAGGAGTTAAACCTAAGTTTTATAATTTACATAAGTTTAGATAATCGTTATAAAAAAGTTTACACATGTACAAGTACACCACATATAAAAAAAACTGAGCATACATCTCAAACACAGGAAATTGTTTTACCAACTCCACACTGCATTAAAAGACAAACTCCTGTATTAAATATAAAAAAAGGATATGGAGTAAATGGACATAGAATATGTTGCCAATTAGTAGTATCAGTAACTAAAAGATTTGGTACAAATGGTGTAAGTGACTGTATTTGAATTACAAGCAGCAATCATTTGATCTATACCGTTGGATTATTTATGCCCTTAGATTATCAAAATTTAGCTTTCCAGTAACTGAAGCGTTGCGTTTGATGCTTTTACAAGTGACACATAGTTCGCCACAATGTTTTAGAATATTTACCATGATCCTAAACACAAAGGTTCAAGATTGCAAGGAAATAAAAGTTGTTACACATGTAAAATTACTTACTCTTTCAGGACGGCCATGTCTGGATTAACACATTAAATGCAAGGATGGTATCCATTGTATCCCAGAAAATAATATGTGTGATGGTTGGGCGAGATGTAGAGATAAATCAGATGAAGATGAAGGCGTTTGGATAGGTTACGCTTTGTTCAATAGTTTGTACTTATTCTTAATATCGCCGATCCTTTTTCTTTCTTTCGTCTTATAATTTCTGTGTTACTCAGGAGTTCTCTCAAAATTCTCTCCGAAATATAAATAAGATTGGTGTCACTAGGTTTGTTTTGATATGTATTTAATGTTTCAATAATAATCAAAATATTGAAAAATAAATATGCAAAAAAGGAATGAAATTTACCACACTGTTCATCCACTGTTCATCAAATGCCGTGTACAAGTATGTCCAATTCTAGCAACAGTTTTGCATTCCTTTCAAATAATAATCGTTCCATTAATTTTCCATGTTTTCAGACTATAAGTGTTCCAATGGCAGAGTAAAATGCAAAGATGGTAAACAATGTGTGAACTGGTACAAAAATGTGATGGGGCCATCTCATGTAAAGATGGTTCTGATGAGAACAAAGAATTTTGTAAAGGTAATAAATGTATATTTTCTGTTATTTCTATCCAGTTTTCACATTTCCTGAACGCTGTGGAAACAATATCGTGAAATTTCTCGCCAAATTTATTCCGAATAAAATCCTCGGTGTTTTCCATTCAGTCATTACAGAAACAGTTTCTACAACTTAAACACGGTGATTATGAAATTTCTCAAATCTCGTTAAATAAATTTTCAAATGTTTAAAAGCTCTGCGAGCCTCGTTTTCAAAATTTATTTAACTCGATGTGTGAAGTTTCATAATCACGATATTTCCGTTATGGAAACAATATTTTATCCACTAGAAATCGTTATTTTACTTATTTCTTTATATTATTATTCATTTTTATTTTATTATTTATTTATTATTTTTTTTTTTGAAATTCCCGCTTTCAAACATTTGCAAAATGTATTTAATCTTTCCTGCAGCTTTTGAAAAGGGCATGGTAATTTTTTTTTCCTTAAGGGCACTTTAACCGCGATCGATTACACTTTTAGGGCACCATTACTATGACTGCAGTTTTGCAACAAAGCAAACAAATATTATATTTTTAATGAAATATATTCACTTCTTCTACACATTTTAGCCATGGACGTCCTTCTTGCTATTTGATATTGAAATTATTGCTGTGCCCTGAATTGTTCCTCTCTCTTCCAGTTTGGACAACACTTGAAGACTCTCTGAAAAAATGAAAATCATCAGTCGAATTACCTGAATTTTTTTTTCACAATCTTGGTCATGTATGTACATGTATATTGAATAAAAACTAACTGTTGAATTAGTTTTTGAAGATGGCGAATATGAGGTCAAAACTGGAGGAAAATTTAATCAGCAATATGAACACAATTTTCAAGGTTTTTTTTAACAATTTAAATTTTTTACTTCTGCCTACCTTTCAGTGTGTAATTCCACTTCAGCCATGTCAGCTGCAAAACTTTGGGTGTGTAATTCCACTTCATCTGCAAAACATTGTGATTCAGATGGCTTGTCTTCAGTGGTTCTGAAAAGAAAAATGTTAATATATTTTATTCTATTTGGAAATGTTAATTTCTTTAAGCATGTTTCAAATTGTTTTTAAAAACGATATAATTTCAAATCACACGAAGTCACGAAGTATTTTCATTTAAATCAAACGAATAAAATCTTTTCAAACGTGAACAAGAATAAAATTAATTCCACAGAACAACCGTGCGGCAAATAAAACTACGAAAAACATAACAATCAACGAGTGCTTCGACTGCGATCGAAACAAACATTATTTCACATAAGTTCCACATACCTTTTAAAAAATGACAACAATCTTCTGCAGGTTTTCATTTTCCTCCTCCCTCTTTCTTTTATTACTCTTTGCAGTCAAAGGGAAATAACTCGAACGATCAATCTAAAAGATGATTCACAGTACCGACCTAATTTACGGCATGGCGTCAAGGCACACAAGTTGAAAAAGGGCAGGGCGCCAAAAATAAAAATAAAAAAGGGTAGGGCGTCAAAAAAATGGCGTGGTGTCATGCCACGCCAAAATGACCTGCAGGAAACACTATAACCCAATGTGAGAAATTCCATAAGTTCTCGTTATGGAAACTATATTTATCCACTAGAGATAATTTTTTTTATCTTAATTGCGAGGTTTGCCAAGCTTTTTTTTATTTTTAAATTCTACTATCGAGAGTACATGAAATGTGGTTATAATCGGGATAAATCTGAGTTATCTTTTTGTTTAGTGATATAAGATAAACACCATGAAATGAATTCCGAATGGAATTGGATGATATTTGACATGGTGCTTTATTAAACATACGTTGAATATGAAAAATTTCATCTAACCTGTCAGAACTAGTTAAAACTTTATAAAAATTATAATTTAAGAGAAAAGTATTTGATTAAAGTCGTATATCAAAATAATAGCTAGCTTAAATAATGAGAGTCACTAAGAAATAAAAGACTAAGCTATGTTATAAAAACATATTGACAATTGTACTGAAAAAGAAAAGACGGTCGAGCAAAAAAAAACGAATTACATTCGCACAATAAATCATTGTATTAATTGACGAATTACCATATACATTAGAACCGCATTTCATGTTTGTTTTCTTTTGTGTATTTAAGAAACGGGCGTTTCACAAAGACAGTCCTTGAGACACAACTTCGTCTCAGTTTTGCCATCTTAATTTATCACAATTCTGTTTAACACTATGGACAATCTCCCTATTACATAGATGTTCTTAGCTTATTTTTGTTTTCCTATTTAGAATTGATAGGTAATTTGTTCCCCTTTAGATTTTACACATATTTCGGTATATAGATTTCCATTTTTTTTATTTTATCTGCACTGAAGAGACATAAGTTCTCAATATGTCAACCTACAGAAACTAAATTAACAGTAACTTCAATACTTTGTTATTTATCATTCTATTTTTTCTACTATCATATAATGATATGATTTTAATTTTCTTTTGATTGTCTTTAATTAAGTCAATCAGAACCAGAAGCTTATGGCTATAAGGTTGATGAGATAATAAACTCTAAAAGCTTAAGTTTGAAAATTGGTACTGATAACTGCATTTTTTTAATAAAAGGGTGTCAAGAACATTCAGATTTTATCAAAGCTTTTATCTGCATATAATGACATTCATTCTGCTTGGTATGGAAATCCCGTATTTGATTGGTTACCAGTACTTCCAATCATTTCCGTCAGTCAGTAAAACTACACCAACATGCGACTTCTTGACAAAGACAAAAGTAAACAAAGACGACGGAGTAATCTAGGCAAGAAAATTGTGTATTAGCCACGATTTTCATCAAGTTATCTTGCATGAACACTGGCATTCCATTTACGGAATGTTATAAGTGTTGAATGCAATATTTTGTAGTTTTATTGTCGTGTAAAAGCATGGACAGTAGCATATTTTTCACATGAAGCGCTAGCTGTGCTACTGTCCCCGCTAGTTCACTCCAATAAAACTACAAGTTCTTAAGTATTGTGAAATTTTCTATGCAAAAAAGTCAGGATAGTCAACGATCTATTGCTGTTGCTTCCAGTATGAGCTGGTTGACTCTTTTCTTTCGATTTACTCCTGGTTTACATACATTCAATTACAGGTTTATATAAACATATAGGAAATTGTTGTTTAAATAATTATAGTCTGTTCTTTACTGATTACCTCAATCTTACCTGAATTTTACCAACATTTACCAAAATTTAAGTTAGATATAACTTAATAAATATTCAAGCACAATGTAAGAAAAAAATATTTGTTTCAAATATGATGGTTAAATCGAAAATAGAATTAATTACAAATGATCATTATAAACATTGCTGTAGTTTAATTGGAATAGACTGATAGTTAGTCTCAATTTTAAAATGCTTATTTTAAAAAGAATATTTGGCTCATAGTCTGACTATTTATGTGTATATGGGTGCTTTTCCATGTTCCTACTTGTATTCGGCTTTCTACCACAAAAAACAAGACCTTTTTATCAGATTCTTAAGTCATTTTAAAGAGATAGTCTATAGATAACACCATCTTCAATCACAAACGGTATTCACGAATATGATATTTCCACCAATAAGGCTACAAGCATTGTATATTCAGGTGTGACCGCTTTCACTATACGCAATGCACCTCACAGTTAATTAAAAAAAATTGAAATTATATTCCTGACATCTGATATTTTGAATTTATTTTGCAATCTAAGAAAAAGTGATAATCATCTTTCAATATGCTGCAATTTGTTTTAGATATTTATACAAATATATTTTATTATTTTCTTTTAATCCTGTTATTTTGTTTGTACATTTGTCTTTCCTTTTATAATATTCTTGTATAATTTTACTTATTTGATCGTTTGGCGTAAATTTATCATAGTTTAATATCAAAACCTATTTGGATGTTATTTTTTTGGTATGTAGAAACCAAGAAAAAATTCCATTAATATTCCAGCCCAGAATTTGACTTACTGGGAAAGCATCCTTAAAGAATGGGTTGAAACAATAACTGAAATTTTAGAAGAAATAAAGATTTTGGAGCTTCAATAAATGATTTTAGTGGTAATCTACTAAGATATGCTCGAAGTTAGATTTGAGAATTATTTTTACACCGAGCAGGATGCCCACCTCTTTTTTCATTTTGGGGTACACGTACCCTTTGAATTTAATTTTGGGGGTACAAGGTGTTTTTTGAGGGTACATATGCATACTAGTATTTTTACTTCGCTACTTCAAACGAACTTAGCAAGGTGCATGCGTATGCCGACAACCATTTTCCTTTCACTTTTAATTTGAACAATGCATTTAGATCTGAAAACCACAATGTCCAATGATTAATTTTTGAATATGAATCAATATCTTTATTCTCGTGAACTAAACTTAGTTACAGAGAAGATAAATATATACAATAAATAAATAATACAAATTGCATGTGTGGAAATACAAAAACACAAAATTACAGTACTTATTAACAGTATTTGTTAACCAGGAGGGGTTATTTCAATATCTGCAATATAAATCTCATAAATTCACATAATTTTTCAAGTTCAACAATATTTTGTGAAGACATTATATGACAAAATTTTAAAGAATTAGTACGAGTTAAATACTCTGCTGACAAATATTTACGACGCTCATCTCTAAAATAATGACAAGTAAATATATAATGTAGCTCATCACCTATATCAGAGGAACCACAAAGATGGCACAATCTTTCCTCCTGGGGAATATTATGCCATCTTCCTGTTTCCACTGGTAATCGGTGATTACCACATCTAAATTTGCAAAATATAAAAAGAAAATTTAAAGGAAGTATTGATAAATAATTTTCAAATTTGAACTCAGTCTTGTAAATTCTATAACATAAACCTTTTGAGGAAGTATTAATTTCGGCTAACCATTCTTGTAAAAACTTATCATTTAATTTCTGTTTAAGAGATTCAATTATTCATTCTCTTGAATACAACTCTGTATTAAACAAAATATTGCTCATTCCACAATTATCAAAAATACTTTTTATATAACAAATCCACTTGTTTTCATAGTCATAATTATTGAAATAGATATAAAGGAGTATCACTTTTAGTCAAACGAATCCAAAAATCAACCATTCTTAATTTAATCTTAATGCACAGTGGATATTGCCCTAGCTCTCCATAGATCATAAAACTTGGAGTTGATTTTTTTAATTTTAACACATGCTTACAAAAAAATAACTGTACCGTTTCAAGAATATCTACATTTTCGAACCCCCATATTTCAGAGCCATAAAGTAATATTGGAGCAATGGCCTTATCAAACATTTCGAGTTGACATCTTATTGATCTACATTTCTTAATAATTGCATATAAAGCTTTGATAGCTTGTTCTTTGAGATATTACCTAGTGGCAAGGAATGATACACTATTTGAAAACATTATGCCAAGGTATTTATATTTTTTAACAATTTCTAATTCTTTTCCATTAATATAAAACTTCAGTTTTTTCGAAATTTTACCTTTACAAAAAATCAAAACCTTTGTCTTATCAACATTTACCTTCATCTTCCATTGCAAACAATATTCAGCAAAAGAATTAAAAAGTATTTGTAAATCAGTGCTAGACTCTGCATGTAGTACAGTATCATCAGCATATAAAAGTAAAAATAGTTTGAAATAGATATTTAACTCACTTTCAACGTCTGTACTTATTGATTGTAAATCATTTATATTAAGATTTTCTAAATAGTTTTGCAAATCATTTAAATACAAAGAGAAAAGTAATGGGGATAAATTTTCCCCTTTTCGGACAACGATTTCACTTGCAAAAATATTTGATGTTTGATCATTAAAACGGATACGGGATTTAACATCACTATACATGTTTTTAATTACTGTAAGAAATTTGCCATCAATGTTGTTAAAAATAAGTTTATGTAATAAAGAGTTCCTGTGTATAAAAATCGGAAGCTTTTTCGAAATCTATGAATGCTACATATAGCTTTTTATTTCTGATACGTAATAATTCATTAAGTGCATATAAAGAGAAAATATGATCGTTTGTAGAGTAACCTGGTCGGAAGCTTGCCTGATTTTCGTATAGTATATTCATTTGGTCTGTGTAGTCACTCAATCGTTGTCAAACAAGACAATAAAGTGATTGGTCTGTAGTTTTTCGCCTCTAAGGTACTCCCCTTATTCTTATAAATAGGGATAATATTTCCTATCAGCCAGGCCTCCGGCAGAAGACCCGTATCAAATATAATATTGAAGAAGTAAACATACACGTCAACCATTTTATCGAGGGAAGAAGTGATATATTCATTAATAATATTATCCTCGCCAGGTGCTTTATTATTTTTTGTCTTTTTTACAGCAGTAATTATTTCCTCTCGGGTAATGATACTGTTTAATGTAGTGTTAATAGACACTGGATTCAATCTATTTTTGATATCATATTCATCAACAACACTATTTTTATTTAATTCTTTAAAAAAGTCAAACAAAGTATCAATCGATATATCACTTTGTTATATTAAAATATTTCCAAAATTCTTTGGGATTTTTACTTTTCATATTTTTCATTTTGTTTCGCACATCTTCATTATATTTTTGTATACTTTTATCCATAATATCTTTATAAAACCTCTCACTTTGTCGTAATCTGTCTTTAAAGAGACTATATCCGTGATGCTTAAAAAGTCGCTGGGATTTCTTTAATTGTTTTCTAGCGATTGAACCATAATTTATTTTTATAATGAGAATTTTTGACATTCGTATTATTTTGAGAAAAATTTATAAATCCACAAGTGTCTTTAACACAGGCTAATAAAATATTTGTGATTTCGGTAGAGAATGTTTCCACATCATTTCTTGATGTATTTTCAGAAATATTATTAGATAACATTGTGAGAAGACAGATAACTCTATCGTCATCAAGGTTATTTTTGAAATCATTTACATTATCCGGATCCCTTTTTCTAATTCTTTGTCTGGACATTTGTTGAATTTGTATGTTTTTATCATAATTCGTTTTTGACATATCAAAACATAACGATAATGGACAATGTACATCTGAAAACAGTTTAGAGAAGTTCAATATATAATCTATAATCTATAATCTAATACAGGTGACGTACATGCGATATAATCAATAACACTCCCATGAATTGTTGTAACTCTACCAGAATTATCATGTCCGAATCTACCATTCAAAATAAAAACTTTATTGTTCTTACAAAAATCAATAAATTTGGAATGTACGTGCTTGCACGTTTTGATTTGTGAAATTGTACGTGCATGTTCTATATTGTACGTGAAATACGTACTGCAGTACGTGAATGGGCATGCTGACCAAGTATATTCTTATCAATGAAATTTAATTAGTCAATTTAACAATATTCTTTTCTCAGTACCATATCTTGCTGTAAACAATTTAAGTTAGGAATCATGTAGCAAATTTCAGAGTTACAGGTTACGACCGATTTAACCAAAGAATCGAACAAGTATAATGTTAAATTGGCTGGAATTTGGTAAGACTTTTTTTTACAAGTCTAAGCTACCATATACTAATTCTTCATTCTAGGTATACTTTTTCTTTAACATTTCAAAGAAGTTCCTAAATTTATCAAAAGTATTTTGAGATTTTACACTATTTTGTTTAAGATTTTGTTTCATTTTTTTCACTCAACCACCATTTATCTCAATTTTCTTAGATCTCATGTAGCATATTTTGTAACCGTTCTTTTAGCATTATGATAATGCACATCAAACATACAAAATGCATACATACATTTTGTAGTATTTTACAGGCAAAATATTTGTGTATTTTGCACAAAGTCATATTTAAAACAAACTATAGATCTTCAAGGTATGTGAACCTATTGTCTTTTTTGTTTATATAACTATTTAATTACTAGGGTAATTAAATGTATGCAAACCAGGATGACACCTTTATTTCAAGTCTGATCATTGGAGTTTTTCCTTTGAGCAGAATAGTACCGTTCTCATATGAGGGGACAAAACCTTTACAATTAATGTGTTTGTGGTATTTTCAATCGGTTGTTAAATGTTTTTGCTGGAATGAATTGGTGGTTAGCTACCTTTTTTTTTTGTTTGTTTGTTTATTTGTTTGTTTTAGGTGTTTACTGTTCTGTTAAATTTTTACTTTGTGTGAACTGTTTAAGGAAATTATTCGAGTTGATTATTGAATAAAGAGGCGGTCAAGACTTTTTTCTGTTAATGTGTTTTTCTGACAACCCGTTTTTTCGTAATTTTTTTCAGAATTTTTATCTCTTTTATCTTTATCAAAAAACTACCAAACTAAAAATTTTGAAGATAGTCTGAATATCCATACATGGGTTTTTGTCGTTCATTTATAAGATTTGCGTAATTTATACATTTTCCTTAAATTCAAAAAAAATATTTTCAATTCTTTCTACTAATACCTTGGTCAAGTGCGAAAATCGGGATCGTTCAATACTTTTTGACGGAGTTATTGGACTTTTGCTAAAACAATGACTCAGTTTGAACCAAAAATTGACCTTGTAAGCGCTCTCATGCCTACAAAGTTTGACGGTTTATCATAAGATTTATACCAAATGTTTATACCACTAATACCTTGGAAAAGTTTGAAAATCAGCCTTAGTCAATACTTTTTGTTGGACTTATGGGACTTTGACCACAATAATGACTCTGCTATATCAAAATGGACCTGCGTTCTCATGGCTACAAATTTTGACGGATTTTCATGAAATTTATACCAAATGTTTATATCACTAATAACTTTGTCAAGTTTGAACATCAGCCTCGGTCGATACGTTTTGTATCCCCACACATTTAATGCTAGAAAAACCCTGAATGTTTGAAAATATTGCAATTTGATATACAGTATACTAGTATACTGCTTGAACGGCGGGGGACCCAGGAATTCTATTCTTGTTCCAATTGGAATCGAACTAGGCCACATTGTTCTTTGGTGGCCAACTAATTTGTTTAGTCATTATAAGTCTACATCAGATTCTGTAATGGCTGCAAACGAGGAACATAGTTGAACATAGGACCTTACGGGCAATGCAATAAGTCGAAATATTCCTTGGTAGGTCTCCCTGTTGTTACCTCATCTAAGACAGGCGCCTGCGGGGAATTTATTTAAACAAGAATCCTATGGAAAATGCATTTTAAGATCGTCTCTTCTGACACATTGGGCCATATTACATCGAGGTCAATTAACATACTACAAAATGATACCTTTGAATATTGAGGTTATTTTGACTGTCTGTGTCAGTCGTGGACCAGGTGAGCTATACAGACACTTAAGAGCCTCTAGTTTTACTTTCCTCTTGTCTGTTTAAATGCGCTCTACAGTAGTAAGAACTTCTCCTTTCTGATATAAAAGCTAAATATATTTCATGGATTTAGACAATCGTACGAAAGCGTATTGATTCCACATTTAAAAAAAATAAATAATATACCTCGTATATATGAGGTAATATCTCATAATTATAAAATAATGAGTCATATTATGAGATTTATTTTTCCGTAAATGGTTGTTCATCGTGTAAGACAGCCCATAGAAGACAGGGTCGCGTGAAGCTGTCTCACACGGGTAAACGTCCAATCCAGCGTTCCGATTTGTTCGACGTCATAATTGTTCCCATAACAAACTCCGTGAATTATTTAACGTCACAGTTGGACAATCCACAAGAAATTGCAAGTATTACTTTCCTTCGGTTTGTTCGTTGCATTTTTCGGAAGAAATAGCTTCTTACACCCGAATAAAATTTAAGATCGGGATATCTTCCACTTGTGTGAGAAATTCTTCGTCTTTTTCCCTCGTTACACTCGCGAAAAAAACGGGATTTCTCAGACTCATGGAAGATATCCCTTATCTTTTATGTGGTCTCGTATAAGAAACTATTATTCTTCATGTGGCAAAAATACGCTTCCGTACTATCGATAGAACAACGACAGGAACAAAAATTAAGTTTAGTTCATAGACAAGGCAAGAACGAGAACAACAGAGAACAGAAGACACGCAACACAACAAAACGCACAAATATCGCAGGTATAGCACCGAAATATAGAGCACTTACATCACTGTGTCCAATCGAGTACGGCAACAGTTGTTTGGTATCTACTTCCTGTTATAAAAAGATTTCAAAAACACCTTTACCAAATATTTTGATTAAAAATAATTATATTGGTTAATTAAAGATAGAATATATAGTAAAAATATATCATTTTTATATTCTGAATAATAGGAATAGACTTAAGCTAAAAGTGAAAGTATACGTGTTTGGTATTTGTTTACTGATTACATTGCACCAAACATGTACACTTTCATTTAGATTTCTCTGTAATTCAAGGTTTACAATCAAATGAATGAAATTATTGTCTTATCTTTGTCTGAATGAACATTAATATGTGTTAAATTCTGAATAGAAAGTAATTTTTTTGCATATTTTTAATTTCTGAAAAATAGGTTGATTGATTGATTGAATATTGTTTAACGTCTACTCAGCAATATTTCAGCTATATCAAGACGAGAACAAGTTTGTTGATAAATAATCACTTTGGGGTATGGAAAGGGCCATGGGACGGGAAATTCTGACTGCCACTGGAAAAGTAGGGTGAAATCGTCAAGGGCGGGGAATTTAGCCTTGTAGCCGATCACCTACGGACCACCCCAAAAAGAGCTTGCTACAAGGGTTCTTTAACGTGCAGGAAGCGTGGCATTTCTCCCAACACGTGGACCTGAGTTTACATCCCATCCGAAAGATGGGTTGTGTATTTATTAATCCCGCACAACCACGGAATGGGTCCTATTTCTATATCCCGGGACCCTCGGGGTCAGCCTCCGTTTAGGAGGGGTCACACCCCGCAAGCCGGAGATACTGGGTCCTATTTCTATATCCCGGGGTTCCCTCGGGGTCCTCTGTTAGGATGGCTCATACTCCAAGCTCAGAGGATGCTGCGGGCCTATTCTTCAGCCGGGACCGCACACGGCGGCTGAAAAATAGGAAATAGTTACCAAACAACCGTTACCGTAGCCGATTGGACACAGTGTACATTGTTAACTCTCAAGCAATCGATACTGACATCAGGGTATTCCGGAAGGGTAGGCATGTCGTGCTTCGTAATAGGCACCCGTCACACTATCAATGAGTCAAAACCGGTAATGTAAAATCTAAGCGAGAAGACTTGCAAGGTTACTGAATTTTCTAAGGGATATGGAGTAAATAAAAATGAGACAAACTCTCTACAAATTCATGGCATAAACAAGCATTTGAACAATGCTTTAATTGTTGTTCTTCATCTTGAAGTCACCATGAGGCCTTAAACAATTAAACTGAATGCTTTTCTTTGCTATTATATCAGACTTCCCAGGGCCTACTCAAAAGTGAGTCAAAAGGACAAATTAAATGCGAAAAAACTTTAGAGAAATGACTTCAAGTAAAATAAAAAATGATATACTAGTAATCAAAATTATTTGAGTTTTTTAACTTAAAAAAATATAAGCCCATTAGTACACATTTTTGTGAGTATGTGGCTTAACTTCACTACTTTTCTTTTTTTCAGTTGGCCTTGGAAAATGAAAATAGCCGTATTACCTTGTTGAAACAGATCTACATGTTAATATTGTTTCAAATATGATTAATTTTATTTCGTGTAAAGCGAAATAGATAATGAAGTGATACTGTTTTACTCTTTTATTACAAAATTAAGATTGTTTTGTTTTATTTCCATGATAACATTTTTTTCCGAAGTAATGAAACAAGGAAAGCATAAATGCAAAAAATATATATTTATTCGGCTAATGTTCGATTTATTGTCTTTACAGTTTTTGTTACCACACCGAAATCGCAATATTTTATATAAATATAACATCGAACTTATTATAAGTGGTTTTATCTTGCAATGGTAGCTTTTACTATACAGATAAAGCCCTACGTATATTGCCTTGCTGTATACTGCACAGTTGTATCTTGTATACTATACAGGATATCGATTTGAGCCACGCCTACTTCCGGTATTTATGGACAGACAGAAATCGACAAAAAAATCATTTTTATGTTATATTTTCCATTAAATGAAGTTGTTTTATGTATTGCAGGATAAAAACAATATACAATTAGTGTCTTTAGATATCAAATGTATTTGTACTCGGCACGAAACAGATTGAAATTCTCGCCAAAGGCTCGCACGTCAATCTGTTTCTAAGCCTTGTACAAATACAGTTGATATTTAAAGACACTAACTATATATTGTCTATGCACTTGCAGATCTAAGGGAGGTTCCGATTGTTGGAACACGACTCAAATTTCGTGCCGAGGCAAAAGGACAAGAATAGTCTGGAGCCCCCTTTTTCAGAACAAAGCTTTTTGGTGGATGGACACTCGATCTCGGGTGGAATAGTTTATCCACGATACCAAATACACCAAATAATGCTTGATTGATTTGATAATAGGATCTGCAAATGAAATAAAAATGGATGACACGAAACATCTTCTATGGCTGCAACTGAATTACAATGATTACATGCTGCAATCTGCCAGGGAAGCTCACAGGAAAAACTCAAATAAAACAAAATACAATGATAGACACTCCGGGGGTCTCGTTCAATTTTGTAATTTCCAGGCATATATATTGTACTCGGAAGTTACATTTTTAACGAAAAACATAAACGTCATAATCTTCAGACATCATTTTGGCGGGAAATGTTTGCGAATTGCAATCTTCTCGTAAATTCTCGGAAATGACATGACGAGACTTACAGACCCTAAACTTGAACAATTTATTTGTTATACTGTCTTATATGGTAGTGATTGAATAGAGCACTGATGCTGACTCACTCTCTGCTGCTTTATATGGAAACAAAATACCGAAGTTACTGTAATTTAGTTTTTGCATATGGTCATTTAGACAACTTATGTCCCTTCAGTGCAAATCAATTCAAAATTTTTAGAAGACCATAAACCAGAAATTTGAAAAATCTGATAGAGCACAAATGATCAAAAAAGATCTAATGAAATGCCAAAATCAGCTAAGGACAGAGTTATGAAAGAGCGAGATAATCCTTATAAGCAGTTTTTCTAAAATTCATATATTGCAAGTTTCCAGATATAATAGAATTTTTGCGTCAGCACCGCAGTTCTGAGTACTTCTCGGAGACTAACAGTCCACCAGCAAAATCATCGGCCCAATGGTAATAAATAATAAAATATCGAAGTTACTGTAAATTTCTGCACATGGCCGATATATTTAGTGCTGAATTGAATTAACCAGATTAAATAACATGTTAGGACACATTCGCTTTAAAAAGAAAAGTCCGGGTATCAGTTTTAAACTTGAAAACCTTTGGCTGCATTTTTACTAAAATCTCTGGCTGCTTTTTTTACTAAAATTAATGGTCAATATCAGTCGAATGGAACAGAATACTGATTATTACAGACTATTGAATGAATTCAAAACCATAAATATTTTATATTTTTTATTGGCATGAATTTTGTCACGGTAATGATATTCAATTATCATAAATTCTATTAAATTTATTTAACACCACCCTGTGAACAGCGGCGATATTAACTGCAAATTAGTTCATTAAGCCACCCTGTGAACAGCGGTGACATTAAATGTCATAAAACAAGAATCCATTCCAATTTCGATCAGTGATGAGAGCACCCTGAGAACAGCGGCGCATTTAACTTCTATTTTGTTATAGTTGTCCAATTGTCACTGAAAACTGTAAATTCAAGAACCACAATATATACGTAATTTGAGCGCGTAAGGCTACCTGTGCCGGACTGGGATATACCGTGACGCATTTTCTTACTCCATGTACCATCCATAAGCCGTAGTATCCATAAACGAAGAGTTGAAGAATTCATCTGGTCCAATACCGGTAAATACACTGCAACAGGTGGCAAATTCCAGTAGTATATAACAAATAAATCCGTAGGTTTTCGGAAACACGTTTTTTGATATTACAACGGTTGAGGCTTTGTTTTGAACAGTCCAAAAGTGTGTAACAAAAAAACGTGTTTATGATTTTTTTTCTACAACGCTTGAAACTCTGCTTAAGCAGTCTAGAAGTATATAACAAATAAATCCGTAGGTTTTTTTTTTAGAAAAACACGTTTTTTCTACAACACTTAAGACTTTGTTTTTAAGCACTCCTACCTAAAACAACATTATGGTTTTTATTTATCTCATAAAGCTTTAGGTTATAAAAAATGACAACGATTCCTAGATATTTTTCGGAAAAGTCTGATACGAATAATTTTAAAACAATACAAGGACTAAAAAATATGACGAGTGATTTTTTCCGTTTACTTATTGTTGGGCCGAGTGGATCTGGTAAAACAAATTTGCTAATGCACCTTTTATTTAAACCCTTATTGTATTACGACAAAATTATTCTTTACGCAAAAAATTTGGAGCAGCATTATTTCAAGGAACTAATTCGAGGATTCGAGGAAATAGCGGAAAAACTAGGAGTGTCTCTGGAAGACTTGGTGCAACTATCTAATGATAAAGTTGAAGACATCGACGAACTATCAGATTCTGATGATAAACAAAAACTTGTAATTTTTGACGACTATAATTGTTCACAACAAGATCAATCTTCTATTGTGAAATACTTTATAGGTGGAAGGCACAAGAAAATGAGCGTAATTTATTTGAGTCAGTCCTATTTTCGAATACCCAAAGACTGTCGTCTGAATTGTAATTTCGACGTAGTGTATAATTTTCCGAGTAAAAAGGAGAGAGAACTTAAATCTTCAGAACTTCAGGTCTCAAAAAATACGCTCGTTGAAATAACTAAAAATAAATATTCTTTTCTGTATTTTAACTTACCAGACAAAAAAATATTTCATTGTTTTGATCAGGAAATACAAAATACGTTTTCTTAACTTGTTTTACAAATTACTTTAATGACAAAAATGTTTCATATACAAAATACGTTTTCTTAGCTTATTAAAATCTATTTAATCTCCTTGTTGTACCCTAATCGTTACACCGCAGTGAAACTGCAACAAAACCAATACGATGTCAACCTGTTGCCAAATTATCAAGTAAATTTCCATTCGGTATGTTATTTTAGGTTTGTCACGATGAACAGCACTTGGTGAACAAGCCGAAATTACCAGAGGAAAAAATAATAATAATGGATAGTTACAACACGAACAGTGATATTATAAATCAGGATATAAAAACAGCAACCGGGAAGAATATTCTAGACTAATCACGCCAAGGAAGGATATGTGTGCAGGTTATTCAGACCATGCTGGACTAAACTTTTCTCGGAGTTAACTTGTGGAGGAATTTGTGCGTGTTTTTTCAGGGATGTAATAAAGCTTTATTATTTTTCTGCTTTGTCAATTGTTGTATGACAAATTTACCTTTTGCGTCATGGATTTATTAAACATTGTCTATACGTCATGGATTTATGTGGACTGTCTACCATATGATAGACATAGCACATAAACCTCATACGTCATGGATTTATGTGGACTGTCTACCATATGATGGACATAGCACATAAACCTCTGACGTCATGGATTTATGTGGACTGTCTATCATATGGTAGACAGAGCACATAAACCTCTAACGTCATGGATTTATGTGGACTGTCTACCATATGATAGACATAGCACATAAACCTCTAACGTCATGGATTTATGTGGACTGTGGTAATCGACAGCTTCCTATAGGAACAGATTTATTCTTATCCAAGAAAATTCTTCCCTTGTATTCGTTTTTATTTGCACGTCTCTCAAAGTTTGTGAGGTGAAGAATACTAAAATGATCAATACCCCGTTCTTTGGAAGTCCTCTTTAGATGTACCTTCTTCATGGAAAACTCTCTTGTGTTCTTTACTTCCTCACCCTCCAACATTTTCTGGAAGTCTTTTTGCGTTAACTTGGTTTTATTTAGTCCCTTACCCTTCGTCTTAACACTAATTACATTGTCTGTGTCGATCGTTATAGTCATATACAACTTGGGTGCAATATAAACCGCCTTAATTATCTTGGCATCCTTTTTGTAGTCGTTAGCCAGATCACCTAAGTTATTTCCATTATCATTAGGTATTAGTTTTGCTTGTTCACCGGGCACGTGTAAACTGTCAGTATCAGTCTAATAAAAATCAGAATCTATTTCGGACTTCGGGTTCAAGGTCGTCATATGATCGTATATGATCTTGCGGCTATAAGCCAGAACAAAAGCACCAAAATATGATGGTTTACTGATCTTATCAACCGAGTCAATCTCGGATCTTAAATTACCGGACACATACCAAGTAGTTGCAACAAGTTCCAGATCCGTGATTATATATTTATGATGAAAGGACCAATATTCATTATTATCCCTTATAGTCTGAGTATGATTGAATATCGGTCTTTGGATCATCTTCCCGTATAACCCATTCATCAGTAACTTTGCTAGTGTATACTGAACACTTCCTTTTTGACTAGTTTTCTTGGTTTGGAAGAATTTTTGTATATAATCATAAAACACCTTACTAGTCTCTTCCCAGTAATATCCCTCGATAATCTTGACTTCATAGCCGTATTTAATCATTTGGTCTATATCGACTGAAGTATACCAACCCTCCGAGTCTTGTAGATCCCACTTAGTTGCCCCTTTTTCGTCCTTTCTTGCTACTACTGGATGAAGCAGTTTCTTATTCGAAACATACTTGACTTTATATATCCCCATTTTACCCTTCATCTCGTTGCCACTAGTATATTTTCGTTGTCCCACCGGATATTCGTGCAACATACAAGTGGGATAAAGGGAGACGACGTCCACATTTAACAGGGAATCAGTTACATCATCGTACTTTACGTTTTCTTTTCCGAACTGATCAGATTCAAAATCAGTCTTACTCTTATAACACCTTCCACCGTAAATACTCTTTCTGATATTTGTTTCTACCTCTGTCGAATCAGACAAGTCAACCATAACTCCTTTTGGTAAATAATCTTTCCAAATATCAAACCCCAGAGAACTAGTCGAAATAAAATTAGTAATATCCCTACCAAAATCTTTGTAACACTGGTTATTTAACTTGTTGAACAATTCTCGTAGACCAAGTACGTCGGACTGGAGGTACAAAAGGCATTCATTTCTCATACTATCAGACATATCTTCCCATCTACAAGCCTTACTGTGATCAAATTCTCCCTTTTGTACTTTACTACCAAAATCGGACAGTGCCTGACTCAAAGAACTACCTATGTGTTTCATCAGATCGAAACATCAGAGTGTACCTTTTTGTAACCCAATTATACTCCCATTATTCATAATAATTTTTTCCGGAGCTAACCTCATTTTATTCATACTCTTAATCAAGAAGTAGTGATCGAAGTTACTCCCGTTATAAGCATTAACAACGAGCTCATTAGTTTTACTTATCAGATATCGTACAAAATTATCGACACAATCATCACCGGCGTAGTAATAAAAAACTTCGTATTTTTCCACAAATCCTAGGATGTACGGGGTATGAACCTTATGACCGTCGACAATTTTTGTGTAAGTCTCTATATCATAGTGAATTATGTTGGAGTTTAACTCTTTACTCTTTGTTGTCCCTCGGATAAAATACCTACCTGTTTTCTGTATTACTGCCTGATAATAACCAGATTTGTTATCGTTGCACTTGCGTCTTTTCTTATATCGAGTACCACAACGAGAACAAACAACCGGGCAAGTATGTTTTTCGCCAAAATACGTATCGCCACAAGACGAACACTTCTTTTTTTTCTTGTCCGATAATAAGACTGTAATGACCCCCGGCTAGTTCTATGGTGGTGAGGTGCTCTTTATCATAGTGCTGTTTTGTCTCTTCACAAAATTAACCGACAGGTATCTGGTACCTTTTTATTATGTCCCACGCTACTGGGAACGGCACGGGCGTTTTAGGAGCCAAACCATATCCTCTTCGTATCTCATCACAGAAAGTAATTGTAGGATTAAAATCTGGTTTTATTTTTCGCAAGCACCGGAACAAACAGTTATTATTGGTTGATAATGGACGTTTCCTTTTAACCCCATCTGTTATCGTCTCCGAATAATCCCTATTCCAGCATCCACCACTGGGTGGTCTCACCACTTTTATTTTAATTCCTATGATTTCATGTATATAATCCTCATTCGGAGGCAGAGAAAGGTTTACGTACTGCTGATAAAGCGCTACGAAGTCAGTAAACTCCCTTATAAGAAACGAGTTCATACTCTTAGTGGTATTATATTTGTAACTTGGTGTGCTACCAGTATAGACAAATTTTACTAGTACGTCAGCGCTATTAGTAAACCCGTCTGAAACGGCGTGATCCAGTCTTTCTTTTATTAACTCTGATATCACCTCTACCTCATCACTAGTTAGTTCTTCTTGGGGTTACTAATAGTGTACGTTCTAATTCCGTTCTTTCCGTTGTAATTCATATTTGTATGATTTTTATCCATCCACACTCGTAACTTTTGAATGATTTTTTATTCTTTAAATGTAACTTTTGAATTATTTTTTATTCTTTAAATAGGTAACTTTTTATTGTACGAATCTCTTACGATGAGCCGCAGAGTTAATGATACTTTTTAGCTGAAATACAAAGGAGTTTATCACACACCTCACAGTAAAATTTATGGGAGGCGTAGTATTTTTTTTTTTTTTTTGATGTTCATTATGGGCTTGTTTTTTTTCAACATCTGTCTCATATAGTTTTTTCCTTCCCATTTTTATAGTATGATTTTAATCTACAATAAGCGATTAATTCTCTTGTGTATTCTCGTACCCTTGCCCAATATTTTCCCAATTTTTGATGCGACACTTTCACCGGCACTGCCGTCGGCATACTTTCTTATTTCTTTAATCAATGCATCTTGTTTTGCAATTGGTGTTATATGTTCACTTGTTTTCGTCGGTGTTACGTACTCTCCTGGTGTTACGTGCTCACTTGGTTTCGTCGGTGCTATTTTATCTGCTACGTACTCTCCCACTTTTTCACCAAGTTTTTTACTCCCAGTGTCTAAGTGCCTATGGCAGTGGCAGATTTCTTTATCGTCTCTTTTGCCAGTTGCTTTGCGGCAGTGCCTACGGCAGTACTAAATATGCTGTCGAATAGACCACCACCTATTTGTTCTGCCGTAGGCACTCTCGTTACCGGGTCAACAAAAACATATATTCCTAACTCCTTACTATATACTTTTCTCATTTTTTTTTCTTTACCGTTTATATTTCTCTCAGAATAAAAGTAAAACTGGTGTCAACATCATTCAGGTCTATATTTGTACCGTCTGCGTCGGTCACCCAAACATGAATCGAGTCAATCCTTGTTTTGTTTACTCTCGAATATCCTATGTGGTACGGTGTTCTCTCGAACGGGTAACTACGAGTTAGATTTGCAGTACTAAAGACGTAGATTACGTCACCCGACTCACCGTCTACAACGGAACTAGTGATCAAATCGCAATGAATATAAATACTATCTATCCCGTTAGTGATGTTAGGCAATTTACTACCGTATTCCGTCTCCTTTACTATTTTTTTATCAAACCCAATTATCTCAGAAAAGTTTCCGTCTCTCAAGTCTAGTTGTGCACCGGCAGTGCCGTCCGCCTTTAGTGTAATTAACACCTTAAAGCTCGTCAGATCAAAGTCCAGCCTAATTACACTGTCTTCGACTTTGTCATTTATTGATAGAAATTCCGCTATATAAGAGGATATATCCCCGTAACTGTAGTTACCATCAGCAAACGTCAATTCCTTGAATGTACTCCCAGAATCAAGACTATATTTTATTTTCTTGTTACCATAGATCTCAGAAATATTATACCAACTGTAAGTCATACTATTTATTTGAGACAAACCAAAGACATACTGCTTATTCTTATCTAGTACCAAGGGTTCTTCGAACTGGGTCACAAAATGAGAAGGAGTTCCTTTACCTGCGTAACTAGAAAGTGTTATCTTTTGTTCCATTTTTTATTACTCGAAATATTTTCTATAAATTCCTTCATGCTGTTCTTTTGTTATATCGCCGTGTTCCAGAAGAGTGTCCAGAATAGTCATTCCTTTGTTTACTAGTTCGTCACCGGTATTACCAGACTCGATACCAGCAATCAGAAGCTCTAGCCGATCTACAAGACTAGTCGCGTCACACAAAATATTCTTATATTTGCCACTTGTCTTTACCAGAGGGTGTGATGAAAGACTAACTAGTTTTCTAAATATCCGCTTTGCAGAATCAGAATACGCTTTTTTGGGATTGTACCTCTGTGTCACTAGGTCGACGAAGTCATCATCCACCCTGGTGTTGATTACTTGTTGTCCTTTAATTTCTAGTCCGTACAACCTATTATATCCGAGAAGCTGTTCCAAATCAAGCAGTAGATCAGAAAAGGAGCCGGTAGTATCTATTTTGTACGACCCTGTATGTTAAGCCACTGCAACTTTTGTTCCCCTGCAATTTCTGGTACTAATTTCTATTTTTGTCCTGGAGATATTTGATATCTTGTGGAGATTCCGCCTTGTCTTTCATTTGTCCCAGCTTCATATTCATAACCTTTGCCTTACTGATCTTGGTTTCGTTACTCAGGTCACCGCCTGCGGCGGTCTTTTCTAGTTGTTCCTCGGCGTCATAGTGACTGATATTTACACCTCCTGGTTCTATTTCGACTATCTGCGGTCCCGCCTGCGCCTGTGGCGGTTCCTCTATCGCGGGAACAGGAAGATCCATAATATTAGTTCCGGCAATTAGTTGACCGACTGCCGCAGGCGGTGATGTTGTTTTTATTGCTTTCGTTACTGGTTCAAAGAATTCCTCGAGTTTATCCGACTGTACACTTTTTCTTATTTTTTCTTCTTCCTTCTTCATTTTGAAGTCCTGTACCGCTTTCTCTGCTTTTGACTTCTTTTGAGCTAGTTCCTTTAATTCGTTTAACATTTTTTCTTCCTTTTATAAAAGATAAGTAATAAAAATGGGTATATTTAATGAAATATCTCAGACGGTGTCAGGAGGTCCGGTAGGACAAACGGAGACAAATTTTGATGTAGTGCTAAGTAAGTATGCGAGCAAGACTCAGATAGATTGAGTAGAGAGTGTTTCCGTAAAGGACAAGATTCGGATATGGGTGGGCACAAAATCATAGGTCTTTCACCCGGTTCCGGCAACGACCACGTACCAACAAGAAAGCAAATAAGCAATACTTTCTTTCCTGCGGTAGCGCGTAAAGACCTGGACATGAATAAGCGGGGTTTGCTAGTAAGGCTTTTGTTGCTACAAGTGAACGAGAACTAAGAAAAGACTTGCGCAGACAGTATCTAAGACCAATTCACCTATCACAACTTCAGAAGAAAATAAGTACTGTTTATACTAAGACTGAGGTAGACGCCAAGCTAGCCGATTATGAGGGTTATACAAAAAATGAAATAGATACTAAAATTCAGGAAAACAAGAGAGAATTAAGGAGATTTTTTAATAAAACAGGAGAAAAGAAGTACGAGAAAAAGAAAGCTGCATCATTTCTTGCAAGAGTGAAACCCGGATATTATATTTTGTCTGAGAATGTGAAAGTCAAGTGGTTATCGGACGAATCCTATAACAACGTACGGTGATATAGAGGAGGATCTCGACAACTGGAAACTAACCCTAAACCCGAAGGACGGCAGTGCCGGTGAAATTCTTTATTTGTTTGGTGCGCATCTAATATTTGAGTCGCCAGAAGAGCCCGTATTTACTAACGAAATTAAAATTATGTTGAAAATAGATCAATTGGGCGCATCAAAGGAAATATCTTTCATAAGAGCAAGAATAGATAATAAGGAGGAGATAACACTTTTTCATATCGAGAAAATAAGAAATAGCGCTACTTGTTCACTTCTTTTTAATGCAGCCTTTTCAGTAGTTATGAAATTAAGCGAGAAGAGTAGGATTTAGGGAAAAACACTCATTCATTGTTCCGATTCCTACAGGGTATTGGGAAAGATATTCAATATTCTATCCGTCATTACGGTTATGAACTAGTTTTCTCAGAAGAAGGATTTGCCGGTATTAACCAGAATTATACTAACGGCGAAACTACTGAATACAGAATAATTAGCGAGCGTGAGGTCTATATCAAAAAAAAATAATCGCCAATATCGACATTGAATTAAATGGTAAAGCGTGTTTCATAGAGTGTCATACTTGGAATGATTTTGGAAGTGAACTTCATCGGTGGAACTTAGGACAACGGAAAAAAGAGTTTTCCGTTGATCTTTCTAATGGGGCTCAAGAAGTCAAATTGCACCTGGGTTATATTGCTAAATATGTGATGATTAGTATAAGAGGAGAAACAGGTTATCGGGTAAGAAAATTTAGTCTAACCCCGGAGGAACAACGTCAACATGTATATCTAAGTCCTCCGGTTCACACAACACCACACACTTTTAGGTACTCTCTGGGCGATCTATTCGGTATGTCTACGTACCCTATTGCTCCTCGTGTAACTCCGATACCGATCGGGCTTCCAGTGCCTGCGGCAGACAACAACTTGACTATTGATAAACCATTTGTTGTAAACGGAAAGATCTTACACTCACCCGGGAATGGGTTTCAGCAGTGGATAAAATTTAAGGATAAGTGTACACCCACATTTACTGTCCGTTTGTGCATCGGGGGTATGAGACAAGATACTCCTCCGTACATCTCATGTTACAAAAAAGGGACGACACCAATAACTAGCACCGAAATTCTAGAGACCAGGAAATCTATCGTTGGTTATAATCAATTTGAGATAAAAATGAGTCAGACGTTTGAAAAGAACGACGAAATATTCTTTGGAGTTATAGCCCCAACCGGAATCGTTTGGCTAGTTTCTCCAATGACCTCACTAAATGTAATCTAAGTCGCAATTAAGTTTTAGTGTAATTTATATGATAGAAATCAGTTAAAAAGATGAATAGTGATTCAGTGATAACTTTGGGAGGACTGCCAAACGGAGTTTTCGATATAGTAAATATTCAAGAGAAAGAAAGGATCGTACATTTGTACTGTCCTCTTAGAGGAATAAGCTTTAGAGTGCGGGTGCCCGAAGATTTACTGGAAGTACTAAAGACTCGATAATTATTAGCTAAAGTATAAGATAAATAGAGATTATCTCAGAGACTGCAAGTCCGACATCGGAATCCAGGAGTTAAAGTCGTTTGAATACCCTTTCCATTTAACAAATACTCTT
>MJUU01038205.1:89728-105045 GCA_002080025.1 Modiolus philippinarum | reverse complement strand
TGAGATGGCGGATTGTCCAGTACCGTACACTGACATGAAGCCTTTGATTGTTAAATACATTTTAAAGTTATGGCAGGCCAAATGGGATCTGCAAATAAATAATAAACTGCATGGAATACAGTCATACGTCGGTAAACAAACTGGTTCCTGTGGTAAAAACCGTAGGGAACAGGTAGTGTTGACCCGATGTCGTATTGGACATACTAGAACAACACATAGTTTTATCCTCAACAGTGATGATCGACCTGAATGTATTCCATGCAATTGTCCTTATACAATGCAACATGTTTTAATTGAATGTGTAGATGTTGCCGATATCAGGCGTGATTTTTATTCTGCTGATTGTCTTAAAGACCTATTTACAAACGTCGCAGGCGACAAAATCGTTCAATTTTTAAAAGCAATCAATTTATTTAGTAAGATTTAAATAGATAAGTTTCTAATTTCTAATATTGTTATTGTTAAACCAAAAATTTACTATTATGTTTTTTAACATTTTACACATTTGTTTTACTTGTATAAAGCTATATGGTTTTATATTAATATTTTATGTATTTATTATAATTTTTCAATAAACCCAACAGTTCTCGCCACAATATAGCTGAAATATTGCTGAAGTTGGCGTAAAACATCAATCAATCAATCAATCAACCGAGTCTTTGATAATGTCGAAATAAGTTTGCCAGTTTATTTTCGAAGGTGGGCAATATTTAGGCCCTTTCCTAAAGAATCCTTTACTTTTTTGTCTACAATAATGCTCAAGTCCCCCGTTAATATATGTCCACAAGGGTAATGGCGATAAGGTGAATTGGAACAGTCACAACTGCTAGGGTAGTTCTTCTCGAAATTAGCATCACAGGTAATAGAAGAGTAAATGAAAAAAAATACTTCTAGTAGGTTTTTGATAAGTAAAGGAGATGACAGGCATGTCCTGATTATCAACATAAACTGGAACAAGTTATCAGTAACAGTAACAGTAACTTTATTCACTCTAGGCAATAATACAATTGCAACAAGAGGCAATATACACATAATACAATACAATACAAATGATGACGGGAGATAGTTGACACAATATATATATATTAAGAAATATAGCTGCATTTCTAGGTATCGTACTATACAAAATATATTTAAAAAAATGATTATAAAGGAATTACAGCAATTTGAAAAATTGTCTTAAGAAACAAGCTACATTGTTTAGGAGTTTTAAATTTAGGAAAGAAAACATCCCCTTCATTTTTTCAATGCTGGGATATGTTGTGAAATATAACGGTATATGTTTATTCCTAAGAGTTACCACGCCAGGATTATCACATATATAAAGGCAGTGGAATTCATCCCCAACATATTTTTTACATAACGTACATATTCTATTTTCTTTATCAATTCCATACCAACGACCAATTTCCACTGGGAATTTTAAATTTGAGCATCTGAATTTAGAAATAATAATTCTGTCGGAGGTACTTAATTTAACAAGATAATTTTCGAACCCAAAATGGTCTTTAAATAAAAAATACATATTCCCTCGTGACGAACTGCCAATATCAAAATACCATTTTTGAATGAATTGGTCAGTAAGCGTTTGCTTAATGACCGAATTCAGAAAAAAGTTTATCTACCGAACTCTGATTATCCCATATATAATGATATCCTGTGTTATAAAAAATAGACTTAATATAGTTAATCCATTTAAAAGAACAACCTGACTCAACTGATAACATGTACATTATCCGATATAAAATAGAAGACAATCTATCAGGATTCATAAGCAGCTTGTTCCAGAAAGATATCATTCTAATTTTGCAAGTAATTTCCATATTAAATCGCCCTAACTCGCCGTATATCATATATTTTGGTGTTGAAAGTCTAACATTTAATATTTTTTTACATAATTGCAAATGTATTTTTTTCCAAATAATTTGCACCTTCATAACCCCAAATTTCATACGAATATAATAAAATGGGCGAGATGAGTGTATCAAAAAGACTTAACTGTAAATCAACTGTAATAGATAATTTTTTTATCTTTCTATATAAGCTATACAAGGCTTTCTGAGCTTGGGAAACAGCATGTTTACGATGCTTAGAAAAAAACCCATTATACTGAAAAATAACACCTAAATAAGTAAAATCACCTTTTTGTTCTACAACATGACCAAATAATATAAACACAGGATTTTGGCGACTTTTACGATTACAAAATATTATACATTTAGCTTTTGAAGTATTTACCTTCAATTTCCAATCATTACAATAACTTTCAAATACTTGAAGCGCCTTTTGCATACCTTCTGCTGTTTCAGAAAGGATGACTGTGTCGTCAGCGTACAGTCAAACATACAATTTGACATAATATGATATAGAATCTATTCCAAGCCGTTCAACATCAGATAAATTAAGAACACCATTAATGTGAAAATAATCTTCCAAATCGTTCAAAAATAAGGAAAACAGAAAAGGGGATAAGTTTTCCCCTTGACGGACGCCTGTAGTGCATGAAAAAAACATAGAGAACTCATCATTACTTTTTACACAAGACTTTATATTATTATACATGTTAAATATACATTTGAAAACTTTACCGGTGATGTTCGATCTCTGGAGTTTTTGCCATAGTCCATTTCTCCAGACGGTATCGAACGCACCGCTAAAATCAACAAACGTGCAATATAATTTCTTTTTAAGAGACTTGTATAACGATATAAGACAATGAAGTACAAAAATATTATCAGTTGTACCATAGCCTTTTCTAAATCCGGATTGGACTTTTGTGATTAGTTCTATTTCATCAGCTAAAATAGTTAACCTGTTGTTAAGAATAGCTGTAAACATTTTTCCCATACAAGAGATCAATGTAATAGGTCTATAAGAATTTGGTGTTTTTGGATTTCCCTTATTTTTGAAAATTGGAAGAATAATACCTTTACCCCATGATTCAGGAATAATACCATTTGAAAGAATAATATTAAAAACGTTTTCATACACAGGTAATAATTCATCTAGTGTGCTCTTAATATACTCATTTGCGATAATAACTAAATACCGAAGTCACTGTGAATTTATTTTCTGCATATGCGCATTTCGACAAATTATGTCTCATCAGTGCAGATAAAATCTAAATGTTTGGAAGACCATAGACTCAAAAACGTTTAAAAACTGATAGAGAACAAATAACCAAAGTGATCTAAATATAAAGCCAAAATCTGCTAAGGACAGAGCTTTGCATGAGGGAGATACTCCTTAGTTTTCAATAAAATTTACAAAATTGCCTTGTTAGTTTTCAGTTTTTTCACAGCAGAGGTAATTTCTTCCGCTGTGATCTCACCATTTAGGATTGTGTTAAAATTTTCGCGGGGAACGAGGTTGAAGTCAACTTCATACATGTATATATCATCACTAATATCAGTATTGTTAATTTCTTTAAAGTAATAATAAAATTCCTCTAATGTAGGATTATCGCCAATCTTATCGTTTTTGTTAAGCTTGTTTAAAATTTTCCACATTTGTTATTGAACATCCGGGTCCCGAAAAATGCCTGCAATATCAATCAAATCGATACCCTTATTAATATATTTAATTTTCAAAAATTGTTTTTGTGTTCATTTTGTTTGTCGATTCTAGGATATAGTCGAATAAAGCAAAAAGCGTCGATTATTCATGTTTATTATACTATAGGGAAACGGGATAGAGAAAGAGGAGGCTTTTTAACAGAATAAGCTGTTCCTGCTGGCAATTGGATGGATAATTAACCCCCAATAAACTTAAAAAGATCTTGCCAAGGTAGGCATGAGGCCCTGTTGATTTAAGTTTAAATTTCCAACATACAACTGCATTTTTGCAGATGGTAATTTAAAGTATTCGTTTTTGACTTGCAGAAAATAAAGCGCAGTAAGTGTCTTTTTATTGACCTTAATATGCATAATAATTTGATTAGAACATTTATTCGCTTTTATGGACAACTTTGATTTCAAGGCCAACTTGATATTGATTAAACCTAATCCTTGCAACATGTCTCGGAACAGATCATTAGCGAATGTGGCGGTTTTTTTTTTTTTTTTTTTTTTTTTTTTTTTTGTTCAATTCTGCGTTAATCCTGTTTGTTGTATATATATAGCCCTCTTGAGGAGGTTTAACTTTTCACAATCATGCATGCTGCATTAATATCGATAGATTTGATTTATTTTCATTTAATTACACGAAAAACGTTACAGAATTAACTTTTTAAGGAGAATTAACATTAAAAGGAAAATTTTCTGTTTTGTATATTTTGGTGTAAAGAAAGACATCTGTTTTTTTGTAAATTTTGTAGAAACTAAGGAGTATCTCCCTCATGCAAAGCTCTGTCCTTATCTGATTTTGGCTTTCTATTTAGATCATATTTGGTAATTTGTTATCTATCAGGTTTTAAACATCTTTGACTTGATGGTCTTCCAAACGTTTAGATTTTATCTGCACTGAAGAGACATAAGTTGTCGAAATGCGCATATGCGGAATCAATATTCATTGTAACTTCGGTATTTAGTTATTTGTTACCACTTGGTCGATGTCTCTGCTGTTCGTCCCCGAGGGTATTCACCGGCCCATTACATCGGTGCTGACCCGAAAGCCGATCCTATTTGGAACCTTTTAGTATCTAATTCATGTTAATTTTGTTGAAACTAAAGAGACTTCGGTATTAAGTTATTTGCTACTTGAGCATAAAAAAAGAAAGAAAAGTAAGGTATCGCCAGCCATATTAACCTTAAATCTGGAGAATTCTTAATTTTTTTGTAAACTATTAACTATTATAACTTTGTATGAAAAAAATGGGGGTTACCGAACTAAAAGATAACAAAATTGAAAACATAGATAACTGGAAACACCTACAATGGCTGAAAATTATAATTACATTCCGCAATCTGCAAAGGAACTACACAGGAACTTCACAGGAAAAACACGTAGAAGACAAAAGACAAACGTAAACAATGATAGGAACTCGGGACAGCCAGACTTAATACCAGCACTATAGCAAAAGCCAGCAGTAAGGTTAAACCGATCTATGGTACCCAAGCCTCCACTTTATCTGCCCCGTTTCCCTATAGTATAAAAACATACGAATAAAACCCAGTATAGGTTTATAGATTGATTTTCCCCATAATCTCCATCTAACAATGGCAGTAGAATACCAAAGGGGTGGAATTTACAAGAATCGAAGTCCAAAGACATGGCCAAAGCGAGGAAAGAACACACAATGACGTTAAACAGACACAAAGCACAGTAATAAAAAATCACAATATTCAAAACAAAGGCATTCACAGTGTGAACACCAGTTAAACTGAGAGTGCAATCAGGTGCTCCGGAAAGGTAAGCATGTTCTGGTCTGTTAACAGCACCCGTCTATCCAAATTATTCCCCCTAAATCGGACAGGAGTTCGCTTATAAAGTACACTATTTTCATGCTCATCCAAAAAACAGGCATATTGGATTGGGTACCATAAAATTTGACTCCTATAAGACATCGAAGGTAATATTGCCAATATTTCAATTTGTGAAGTCTATTCTATATATGTATATGTATATTATATTTCATGTACTGACACATGAGTATTATCATGATATCATGGGTTACTCACATATCCATTGTGTTTAGGGATACTTACTGTTTTTTATTATTTGCGTCATGATGATTTTGTCCTATTAAAACCAATTCCAATATCTACGAATAATTGTTAGACAACATCATAATTACTTGAACACCGTTTCTGAAATAACGCCTGTTATTCAGAAACACTTGATTAATATGGTAAGATTTTGTTAATTATAATTTTATAATTCGATTCATATTTTCCTTCAACTGAAAAACTACTGAAGCGTATTAGGGACATGAGACGAAATGTTTATAAAGTTTTAATTTTGACTTTTAAAAATCAAAATTTTCTACTTTAAACTCAAAGTTACGACTTTAAACACATAATTTAGACTTCTCTAAATATAAAACTTAGATTTTTTTTCAAACTCAATATTTCGATTTTTTTTTTTCAAACTTGAAATTTAGGCTTATTCAAACTAGAATTTCCGAGTTTTTAGATTGATATTTTGACTTTTTTAACTTAAAATTTCAACTTTTGTTAACTCGAAATTTCGATTTTTAAAAGCACAAAATTTCGACTTCGAAATTTTTACATTTTGAATCTCACTTGACCTATCATTTGATTTTAAAAATTTGACTTTTAAAAACTCAATATTTTGACTTTGAAGTCAAAATTTTGATTTAAAAGTAAAAATTTTGACTTTTTTAATAACAAAATACCGAAGTAACTGTGAATTTAGTTTCTGCATATGCGCATTTCGACAACTTATGTCTCTTCAGTGCATATCAAATCAAAACATTTGGAAATCCATGATTCAACAATTGTGTGAATGTTGATAGATATGGTCTAAATAGGAAAGCCAAAATCAAATAATGAGAGAGGGAGATACTCCTTAGGTTTTAATACAATTTTCTTAGATTTAGATATTGCGAGTTTTCAAATAAAATCGGTTTTCGGGCCAGCACCGAAACACTGGCTACTGGGTTGGTGAATACCCTCGGGAATAGCAGTCTATACTTATTTTTTTTTGTTTTGCAAATGTCCCTAATACGCTTCCGTAAAATACCCTTATGTGAGATGGCAAAAGACGTTGATCATGGCTGTAGGCATGTTGCAGTATTAAAATATTGTTATCGGTATACAGTTTACTAGTAATTCATGTTTAAATGTTACATGTAATCTACAATAATTTCACGGAACTGTTTTCTTTATATTCATGATTTCTTGAGACTTATTATTTTTGTTATTAGTAATATTATCGTTATCAGAAGTGAAGTATCTTTCTGATTAAAACAGTTGCGAAACTTCATTTTTATAAATTTTTGAGACTTTCAAAATAAATTCGTATCCATATATTTTGAAAAAAAATGAGCCCATTCATTGCATACAAACCCCCAAAAATATTTCAAAAGTTCAATCATTCAATTTTGAACAATCATGTAATGTCACTAATAATCGACACTGATACGGGCTTTATTTCCTCAATATATAGTACTCAACAAAAGAAACGATACACAGATTTGAGCAATAATAAATATTTTACTTTCTGTCAGAAAACCATTACTCTTAGACAAAATGTATTTTTTGCACGTAAGAATTAATACTATGCCCAAAAATGTCTCTTTCGATTCTGGAACCATCTCCGGTCACGGTCAAGGTCATTATTTGGAATTTCTGTTTGCATGTGGAAATAATGAGTATATACACATCTTTCTTTTACCAAATCGCAATATGTTCGAACCGGTCGACTTGAAAATCTGTTGCTATGACGACCATGAATTGTTAGGTCCAATTATTCATTTTCAATTAACATTCCCGTGAGTGTTAAACACGTGTATATCGATCTTAACATTGCCTGCCGTCATGTGATTATCATTTGATGAGCATGTTTACTTCAGGTCAATCATTGGTCTTTAGTTTGTTCATCTTTTTACATAACAAATATTGAGAGGGCAGAAATCAACATCGACCGTCTGACCGCGAAAAGTAATTGTTAACGTTGAATTTGATTTTTAACTTGGCACTGAAATGACATATTGTTTTCCGCTTTCAATGATGGAAAATTGGTTACTTGAAGAAGTGTCCCAATTATTGACATCAAACAATTTAAATTATCCATCAGGTAACGGCGAACTCGTTCACTCGGCAAAAACTACCATTCGGGATTTTCATCGTATCCGTTTTGGAATTGATTAGAAATAGTAATAAACAAATGGATTTTGGTGTTTAATACATAAATACAATAAATAAAAACTTTAAGGTGTGAGGTTCTCACAGTGTTGAAGACCGTACGGTGACCCCTAGATGCTTTGTTTTGGTCGTTTTAGTCTGGATATGGAATGTTGTCTCCTGACATTTACCCGATTTCCTTTCTTTTTCATTTAAATTGCGAAATTTAAAAATGCTTACAAAATTCACTGTGTATCGTTTCTTTTGTAGAGTAGCATATATGTTCTACATAAAATATATTACAAAAATATAATAGTTATTGTATTTAAATCGCTCATATCAATTCCTAATATTAACAAGTTGACTGTAAGTTTCTGACGGATCCAGCTTCCGAAAATTGGGAGGTTACAGTTGGGTTTATGAAAAAGGGGTTCCTGTCAAGTTTTCGGGATTAGTTTTTGTCGAAATAAAGTGATAATATAATTAAGAAAACTCGATAAATCACCACTATCTATATGTAATAGTTAATTTATGTTAGTGAAAAGACATTACATCGGTTAAAATGACTTAATCAAATGTCAGCTTATTTAAGATATAGGTACAAATATATAACATTGCAATGCAATGGCGTATGAAAGGGATATTGAAATCAGAGGTAAAAACCTCTTTTTTTTAGAAATTTGATGTATTGTCTCATTTTTTAACAATCTAAAAAAAATAACAATAAAGATTGTTTAGCAAACTCCATTATATATCCATTAGATTCCACTCAATACGTTTTTGTTATAATAACGGTATTGGGCTAATTATCGCCAGAAGTTCATTTTCACTTAACAATGCGTGAAATAATTCATATCGGAAATATTCTTAAATCTGCGAAAGGTAACTTTTAATGGACGTAAAGCGAAAAATAGACAAATCGCAAACATGTTGTGACCGACATTTTTCGAACTTTTTCTACGGCGGTCATTATCAAATTTACAGTATTTCACGACAATTTTGGAACACAAAACGCTACAATATATTTATTGATGATGCTAATTACTCGGGAACTGTTGTTTTAGACATCATTTACCCACAACAACTGAAACTTAATAAAGCTAATAATGATTCTAAGAATTGCCCTTTTCTGGATCTAACTATCATCGTTGACTCTGGTAAAATAAAAACTAAAATTTACGAAAAAAGGGGATGATTTTGATTTCAGTATTACTAATTTCCCTTTTCTTGACGGCAACGTTCCTCTAGCCCCATCCTACGGAGTTTATATTTCTCAACTGGTACGATCCGCACGCGTTTGTTCTACTCTTGACGACTTCAATGAACGTAACCTTACTATTACTTCAAAACTTTTGCAGCAAGGTTACAGATTTCATAAATTGTTAAATACATTTAAAAAGTTTTATCGAAGATATGAACATCTGACTTCTAAATATAATGTCACTCGCAAACAGCTTATTTCTAAGGGCATTTCTCATCCCCGATTTTACGGAAATGTTGTTAAAAATGCCAGAAACTGATTAAAAATCCAGAAAAACTGGGACGTAACTTACATTCTTTACGCAATAGGGGATATCGACAGGATATTCTGCACGTGTCCGTTAAATTAGCTTTGGGATCCAGTGACCTGAGGATTTTACACACATACTGGCCTCTCACTGATACTGCCGATGTCTACTGAAATACATGACGATTCCTTACCAAACCAATTGGGAGTTCTGAATTTGATTTTCCTTCCGTAGTGCGACAGTGTTTTACCAGCAGACTAGGCTCCTTGAGCTAGCCGGCAGTTTAGCGGCGAGCACTCTTTGACCCATCTTTCAAAATTACGTTTTGTCCCCCCCATTTTTCTTTTCTAGATTTTGGTCATGGAGTTAGTAGTCTACCTGTATGGGTTTTATTCGTATGTTTATTCTACGATAGGGAAACGGGACAGAGAAAGGGGAGGTTTGGGTACCCATAAACCGGTTTAACCCTACCGCTGGCTTTTGCTAGTGCCGGTACCAAGTCCGGCTGTCCCGAGTTCCTATCGTTGATTATGTTTGTCTTTTGTATTTATATTGTGGGTTTTTTTCTTGTGCAGTTCCTATTCAATTTCTGGCATGTGGCTATGTTTTTCGGCCATTGTAGGTGTTTCCTGTTATCTTTTTTATTCCATTTTAATTGAACCAATACAAGAGTTCTTAAATCGTTTCAATTTTGGGCTTAAAGTATTTACCTTCAAAACAAGGAACAACTGTACACTATTGCTATCTACTCACTTTCAAGGACTTTTCATTAAATCCACTAAGTGTAGACCTACATTGAACAATTTTTATACTATCAGAGTTGCCAATATATTGTTTGTAAAAGTAGCAAAAAATACCACATTTTATCTGGTTTCCACACGAGGGTTTCCAAAAGCGGAAAACAGAAAAAGATTGGTGACGTATCATTGTAGCATATTTTAAGAATCTAGAATTTTTTCGTGTAAAAGTGTAATCTTAAATGTTTTCGGAATTCAGCTAATACGCCCTTTCATTCCTTTTCGATGACAATTTTTAAAATCCTATTTTATTTTTGGACCATATAAGTTGCGGACTACAGATTGTTTTAAAAAAGTAAAAAATCCAGAAGGCTGGATCTCACATAAAAATTGTAATGTCCACTTACATTGATTAAATATCTTTCCGGCCTTTTGTTTTTATGCAGAACTGTCGGATGTTTAGAAAGGTTACATATCTCACGCAATCTTTCGGCATTACAATTTTCTTTATTATACCTTGTTACATGTAACTAGAGTAAGAGATTAATACAAATGTTAGTATCGAGACTCGAGAATAACGTATTCCTAACGATGCATTTGAAGATTCTATACATGTACGTGTTACAGTCATTTTATAGATACCTTGGCCACACTGGGCAAGCTAATTATAAAATGACTGTAAAGGGTCGTTTATAAATATGAACAATATTGATTCTGACAATACTTTATATATTCAAAATTCCAAGTATATTATATTGATTGTAGATGAGGCACTCTGGTTTGGCATATGCGGTGCTTTGCACAGCTTTCGTTCTTGTCCTGACCACGACCGTTGAATCCAGTATTCCTTTTTCAACAAATGTATATATTAGAATGAAGAGTCACAGATATAACATCAGTAAGACATATTTTATTTTTTATTTTCGACATGTAAGACATTAAGAAGGTCACCAGCTCTTGTGAGTATATATATGCGCTCATTGTGTATTATTTGTCTTTATCTGTTGGGAACGTTTGGGAAGTTGACCAATAGGCCTTTTCATTTCTTTTAGATTACAACGTCAAAGTTGCAAATGTCCAACAAGATAGTCTGCGTTCATCTGCTTAATAATATCGTAGACATCAGACCTATAATGTACCATTAATACCTAACAGAAATCACAAATACAAAATAAACAATATTTCTAATTGATGGTTTTGCAAATGGAAACATTGGCACATAATAAACTATATCCGATCTACCGTATCAGGATTTACCAGACTACATTTCAGTACGTCACAATATAAAAAAACGTCACGTCATAGAGTCCAAAACGTCATGAAATTGTTCAAATGGGGCGGACATGTTTATGACGTATATATACGCAGGCTGGACAAACAGCAAATGGTGATTCTGGATACTACAACCCGGATATGGTGTATTAGCAGCAAGGAGTAGCATTTTTAACAAAAATATATTTAGCTTCAAACAAAAAGTTGAATGTCATATTTCTAAGACATGTTTTGGCGAGAAAAGTACAAGAATTCGACTTTGATTCTCGGTGTCACATAAGTGACATTATTTGAGTACTGTAAACCGAAAAATTTTTGCGCCGATTTTTACTTCGCTGTAAATTGACAGGATTATAGTTCGCGCAGTTTTGAATTCGCGCTGCCAAAATCTTGACCATTGACTTCAATAAAAGACAAGAATATTCGCGACGTTTTATTTTCGCGCTTCCATTCCAAACGCAAAACTTGCGAAAATAAAATTGCCCGGTTTACAGTATAATAACTTACCTATGATGTATGAGCAAAGCTCATTCTTTAAGGCATCATGGGAATTTCAAGATGAAGAAAAACAATAAAAGCATTGTTCCATTGTTCGGCTTTATGATATATTTGTAGAGACTTTCATTTGCATTTACTCCATATCCCTTCATTTTTATTTAACTTCTATTAAACCCAAAGTCAAACGAAGCATAATTTACACGATAAAGAGCATGAATTACAGGATATGTATAAAGCCATGCGATAGTGATGGAGGTAGGGATGTACAGAAACATGCCCTAACTCTTGTAAAACAACGGCAGTAGAATACCGAAGGGACAAAGCACAGGATTACCAAAAACAAAGTCCAGAGATAAGGTAAATGCAAGAACACCAGAAGACGGAAGACCAAAGACACCACATGCCCACAAACACACGAACACTACATATACAACACAAAAAACTAAAGCACTAACAATGTGAACTCTCAATAAATTAAACTGCTGAAACGTTGATTGGTCAAACGAAGTCTTGCCAGCCATTAAACGTGTTCATATGGCAAAATTTTACCGTTTTGCTCATTTGCATTTATCGCCATTTTTAGACAAAATGGCGTCAAAAGATCAAATACATTGTGAATAGAAATGAAACATTTTCTTGAAGGACCCGGACATTTTATAAAAATGTCAGTTTTACATGAATAAAATATACAGTTTACGTTTCCCCCCTTCAAGACATATTCAAATGAATAAAATATCTTAAAAATTCAAGGTTCCCAGAAGGAAATAATATTCGAAGCGAAATGCGTAGTATTGCCTTTGTCAAGATATTGCAAGATGTCGATTTTCTGTTATTTGAAATTGAAATTGTCAAGTAATCTCAAGATGTAAACAACTTGCCATGAAAGAATATGCAAGTGTTTATCAATAATAATTCAGTGATATACCTACTTACATCAACAAATGAAACAAAGGTTCCCACGAATGTTAAAAAATGCATGATTGTGATAGGGACCTTATTAAACTGTCCAAATTTTGTCAACATTTACACATATTGCACATTTATTTCATGAAACTTTATTTGAGAAGGTAAGATTAGAGTCGAATACGGTGAAAGAGATAATATTATCCGTATAACGCCGGTAATTGAAAAAGGGGATTCAGACACTTCTCTATGATCACGTGGTATAACTGCCTCATGCATATTCATAAATATGCATAAAAAAGTAACCCCCATTTTGCCATATGAAAAAAATGTCAAAAAATGATAAAAAAAAATCCAGAAACGTAACTTACATTCTTTACGTAATCATGGTAATCGGGGATATTGACCGGGTATTCTTCATGAGTTCACAAAATTGGCCTTGGGATCCAATGACCTGAAGATTTTAAAACCATACCGGCCTCTCACTGATACTGCCGATGTCTACTGAAATCCATGATGATTCTTTACCACACCCTTCAGGAAGTTTTGAATTTGATAATTTATTCCGTAGTGCGACAGTGTTTTACCAGCAGACTAGGCCCCTTGAGCTAGCCGGCAGTTTAGCGGCGAGCATTCCTCGACCCATCTTTCTAAATTACGTTTTGTCTATTCTTTCCTTTTCAAGATTGTAGTCTTAGAGTTAGTGGTCTACCTGTATTGGGGTTTATTTGTATGTTTATTATACTATAGGGAAACATGATAGAGAAAGGGGAGGTTTGGGTACATGTACCCATAAACCGGTTTAACTCTACCGCTGGCTGTTGCTAGTGCCAGTACCAAGTCCGGCTATCCAAAAAGTCTCTGCAAATTCATGGTAAAAACAAGTAATAGAAAAACGCCTTTGTCCTTGTTCCTCATCTTGAAGTCACCATGAGACCTTCAACAATGGGTTTTGCTCATACCTAACAGTAAGTTCAAGACGGCCCGTACCACTGGTTGGAGCAGAATTCATTGCTAGATGTCGAGCAATGCTACATCCATGTTTATCATGTCATGTAGTCCATGGGCTGGAATAATCCCCCTGGCACCATTCCCCACTTATGAAACCCACCCACATTTTCAAGTCCGTTTCCACCCCCTCTTCAAAATAAAGGGTTTTAATATGAGCATAACCTGCACGCAATTTTTATGCCCCCGGATCTTTAGATCGGGGGCATATTGTTTTTGCCGTGTCTGTCTGTCTTAATGTATGTATGTCTGTCCGCAACTTTAACCTGGCTTATAACTTTTAAACCAGATGTGATACAATAAATGGTGTAGCTCTTCTTTCACCCCCTGCGTAAGACATAAAATCTTGAACTTCGAAAATAATGGATTCCCTTGTCCGAGCTTGGGGAAAACATACAAAAAATAAAAAGGTTACTGAAAAAATAATTTTTTATAAAGGAAATTATGTATTATGGGTCACCTCTTATGCTGTTTAATAACAGAATAGTCAAAATTAAGACACATTGGAAAGAAGTAATTGTATGTACCTGTCAAGAAAGCTCCAAGCAATACTTTAGTCATTTGCTAAGTCAAGCACTCACCTTAACGTACTAATTGTCACGAAAAACACTCAACAAACAACATAAAAAGAACACTAAAACGCTATAACTTCCAGCTAATAATAAAGATAACATCTTACCCACAATCTCCTTACTGGATTCATCAGCTTAAAAAATCTCTTAAAACATCGTTTAAGTTCGACCTGAAGTAATTGGTCTACCACAAACTTAATCATGCATTTAACCAGTGCACTTACTTGTATAAAGGCGCTTGTAATGAAATACTCTGAAAGAAACATATCAAAACTCTAGTGTTAATGACTTTGGAGTGCAAAAAAAATCAAGCGAAGTTTCAGATAAATTACAATCAACAAAAATACCTATTTCATCTATTGACAGTAATGATTTCTCCCAACTTTTTACAACCCTTCCACACAATTTGATTGATTTCGATCTGCGAACTGGGACGACATTTTAAATGGCCTTTTAATTTTTTTGGTCTTCAATTTAATTGGTGTAACCAAAAGCAGGAATATCATACAGTTATTGACTGGTTCGAAAACAACAGCTGTTTTCTTAGACCCGAACACCAAAATTTAGAGGAACCAGTCTATCACTGTTTTGTTATACCTCAAAATAATTAACCATCAGAGTATACTAGCTAAATATATTTCATAAATTAGACATATTGCTTTGGAATTCATTTGCTTGTGTATAACTAAAATGTACAAGAAGGCCTATATTTCAGGATCTAAGTATCGTCATTGACTCTATCCTAAATTTATGATAAAGTGGATTGTTTTGATTTCACTATTTCTAATTTCCCTGTTTTTGACGGCGACGTTACTCTAGCTCCATCCTACGAGGTGTAAATAAATATCTCAACTGGTACGATTCGCGCGCGCTTGTTCTACTCTTGATGATCTTACTATCACATCCAAAATTTTACAACAAATTATGAAATACTTTTAAGAAGTTTTATAGAAGATGGGAACAGTTGATATCTTAACATGGAGTGACTTGTAAACAGCTTATTGCAAAGGGAATTTTTTATCTTTGTTCATGGATATTTTGTACAAATGCCATTAACTGATAAACAATGCAGAA